>ML685850.1:2433162-2457285 GCA_007922175.1 Pelusios castaneus | reverse complement strand
GTGTGTGTGTGTGTGTGTGTGTGTGTGTGTGTGTGTGTGTGTGTGTGAGAGAGAGAGAGAGAGAGAGACGCCCTGGCTGAAACAGCTGGCTGCACTATTTTGAATCCAGCACGTCTGGGCTCAGGTGTGTCTGGCCAGTGCGTGGCCACCAGCAGCAGTGTCTTGTCCCCTGCGTCACACCTGTATAACTCGGCTCAGCCTCGCCCTCTGCCCCCCCCCCCCCCATGCATGTCCAAATCCAAGTTTCTGGGTGTAGTTCTGATAACGAGGTGCTCTGCTGTGGGCTAAATCCAGCCCAACCCTAACCTGCAGCAGTTGGCAAAAAAGCGAACAGCCTTGTGGGAGCCAATGACATTGCTGAGCGCATGGGACGCGGGCCCTGAATGTTTTGGGGCTGGTGGGACCATTTGAAATCTCCCAGGCACGTGGCCCAGGGTGGTGCAGGCGAGACATGTAAACGCCACCTGTGCAGGGAGGGAGCAGGTTTAGCATCTTCTGGCTCCCCCTTGAGCTCCAGGAAGGGAAAGTAATGTGCTGGGCGGAGGGGGCTCGGACGCTGGGTACAGGCCAGGGGGCATGGCAAGGGAAGGGGTTTGGGTGGAGCTGGATTGGGGGTGGGGAGCAGGAAGGTACATGAGGCTGGGGGCAAAGTGCGTTGGGGACAGGGGCTTGGTGCTCAGGGCCTGGGGGTGGCTGGGGAGCAGGGAAAGGTGAGTAGCAGCATGGGAAGAGCACTGGCGGAAGAGTGCCAGGGGCTGGGTGAAGCACACCAGTGCGGGAGGGGATCCAGAGCCTGTGCCCCGAATCGCTAGTCTATAGAACACGCCCTGTTAGGAACCATTAGGAAAGGAATAAATAATACGACAGCAACTCTCCTGATGTGACTCTATCAATCCATGGCGCACACAGCTAGACAGTTCTGGCTGCCCCAGCTCTAAAAAGCTATATTAGACTTGGGAAAGATATAAAGAAGGTCAACAAACGTGTTTAGGGCCATGGAGCAGCTTCCATCTGAGGAGAGAGTAAAGAGACAGGGACTGTTCAGCCTGGCCAGGTGACAGCGAAGGAGGGCTATGCTAGAAGACTATAAAATCATGAATGGTGTGGAGAACGGAAATAAGACGGTGTTAGTTACCCCTCCAAATATCACAAGACCCAGAAAGCTGGGGGGGAGGGGAGACGCAGCCAATGAAATTAATAGGCAGCTGGTTTAAAACAAAGAAAAGGCAATATCTATTCACACAATGCACAGTCAACCTGTGGAACTCCTTGCCAGAAGATGTATGAAGGCCAAAAGTATAACTGAGTTAAAACATGAATTAGATATGTTCCTGGCCAATAGGTGCATCATTTGCTATTAGCCAAGATGGTCAGAGATGCAACCCCATGCTCTGAAGTGTCCCTAGACGCTGACTGTGAGCAATGGGATGGCGCACGGGATGATAGCCTGTTTTGTTAATTCCTCCTGAAGCATCTGGCGTTGGCCACTGTCAAAGCCATTGGTCTGACACACTATGGCTGTTCCTCTGCTGCTGTCCTCATCCATTGATTAGAGGGGCGCAGTCTGACCCCCCCCCCCCACATGTGATCAGTCAGCCCCCTAGGTTATGTCTGCACGTGCAAGTTAGTCCGAATTAAGGAAGCTTAATTCAAACTAACGTAAGCCTTGGCCACACGAGGCTTTCATTAGTTCGAATTAAGGGCTTCCTTAATTCGAACTAATAAATTCGATTGCTTAGTTCGAACTAATCCTTGATTCGAAATAGTTAGTTCGAATTAAGTCAATGTGGCCATATTAGTTTGAACTAATCGGCAGACTGACCTTCCTGCAAGTGACTAATTCAAACTAAGGAAGTGCCCTGCATGGCCATGGCTCGTTCGAACTAGCATTCTAGTGGGGCCGTGCTAGTGCGATTTAAGTGAATTAACTAAAATTAGTTCATATTAGTTAGTTCGAATTAACTAATTCATCCTAGCTTTTGGAAGTGTAGCCACAGCCCTAGAAATTAGCACTGGGATGAGGATGACCAACCATGCGCCACTTTCGGCAATGATTCCATCTCAATCTCAAAATGGCTAAATTAGCCGCTCCAGCTCCCACGCCGCCTTCCCCCGCAGACGCAAAGCTGGTCCCGGCTGGCTAGTCACCAGTGGTTTGCCCAGTCTAGTTTTAAACGGCCTGAGCCACGGCCTCCTGCTTGCTCCCCCACCGTCCTTTGCAGACATGCTTCCCCCTGTCTGTAGGCCGCACCGTCAGGTGGCGTTTCCTGATTTCCAGCTTCCAGCTTCACTTTCTGGCTGCCGTCCCTTTTCTCCTAATTGCATCCATTGCCTGCCCCCATCAGCACCCTCCCTCCTTGCTGTTTACACCCTGCAGGGCTTTGTCACATATCCGTCCACTCACACAGCTGCAGGGCAGCAGGCAGCTACTAACTTCTGTTGCCTGGTGAGAGCCATGGGTCGCCCATGTGCTATCTATGCCCGCTGGTTGGGGGGGCAAGGGGGGGGCACCTCCCTCACTTAGCTTTGCACTCAGTTGTCCTCCCATTCCCTGCTCCCATGTTGCACCGTCCCTGTTTGTTTGTTTAGCACTGAGGAGCCTTGTTGAGTACATGGCTCGTTGGGAGAGCCTCTGGGAAGACACCTGTCGGAGCCCTGAGCAGACGGCTCTCAGGACCCTGGGCTGAGCCCCTAGGGCAGTGAGACGGATAGAAAGCTGGGGGCAGGGGGCACAGGAGGTAATTGGTGTGTGAACACTCACAGGGACAGAGCCAGGCATTTAGTAACTTGAGCTCAGAACAAATTCTTCCAGCCCTGCCGGAAACAAAACAGGGACCGAGACAGGGGAGAGCGAGGGCATTCTCCTGATCAACAAGGGCTAATCCTTTGCTCTCTGTCACTCAGGGGCACGATGCACCTAAGGGAGGCGACCGACACCAGGTAAAGGCAAACCCAGGCTTACCAAGGCTGCTCTGGGCCCCTAAGCTAGCGCTGCACCAGGATTCAGTCAAGGCAATAAAAATCAGGGAGGGGAATTCCACTCGACCCGGTCAAGGCCAGAGGCGCTGGGCAGGGGCTACTCAGGCAGAGCTGCACTACCAGGGACCTGTGTGTTTCGAGCAGGTTTGGGCCCAAGAAGCAAATCTGGCACCAAACTTCCCAAAGTTTTAGGGCGGTTGTTGTGCTCTGGGTGTGTGGCTCAATCGGGTGTAGAAATATTGGCTGATTGCAGAATGTGGAGCTAAACCTTCAGGAGTGTTTGGATCAACGGCTTTAGCCACCCTGGCCCAGTTTTGCAAAGGTCTTCAGGCACACAACTCCGTGGGCCTGTGTCGCCCCCACTTTTCTGGCCCAGAAGAACAAAACCCTTTCCTTCCCAGGTGTCACTCTTTGGAAATCTAACCTGGGATGTCAGAAATTCCTCCGCTTCCTCACCATTCACTGAAAAGGCGCCCAAGCCCTAACAGCTCCGTAGTGGAAATCTCACACTCACTGAACTATTTGGGGAGCGGAGCGTCACTGACCCTACCCTACAGGGCTTTTACTGATGTGATGAAGGGCTCAGTTAAAAAGCTCTGTTAACACAGCAGCTTCCACCCTGAGATTCCCTTGGCCTAGAGCGACTCCCTTTTATCAGCCAGTCAAGGGACTTACAAGGAAAATGGAAGATCTCTTGACATTCAATACCTGGCGCAGGTGTGAAGGGCTCCTAGACCCTAACCCCCCCTGCATACCTGCCATACCTGGGCTGTCTGCCTTGAGACACGCAACTGGAGGAGAACACCAGCTGTTTTCTCAGGCTCTGGGGTCTCTATGTGGGTTTCCGTTGGTGCATGATGAGTGTCAATAACATGAGTAAGTTAGGGCTTAAGAAGTGAGAAGACCAAAAGCTCTGGCTAAGTCCCTCTTGCGGGGTAACTCTACAAAGGGGGCCCTCTCTCATGAGATGGCTATCTCACTAATAGCTTCTTTACTGGAGAGACAAAGGAGACGCTGTAGCTGACGACGCCACCAGAAAGGCGATACAGTGAGCCACCTTGCAACCAACTGCGTTTCCCGCTTCAGCCGTACCACAAGCAGGTGGATCTGGCTGCCTCTCGCACCACAGCTCTGCCGATTTTTGCCAACCTGCATCGTGGCCAGTTTAGAGCCTCAGTGGTGATCCCTGTACTGCCAGCGGTCCCGCCCAGATACTGCGGGGAGGGATATGCTAGAAGGGCCGCAAGTAAATAAAATCGCCACTTGCGACTTCAAGGCAGGCGCTGGCATAAATCCCCCCCCCCATCCCATCCTGCTGCAGAAGCAGAGGATACTTTAAAGCTGCATTAGGACTTTCTTCTTAGTAGCGGGCCTATGGCCGAGCAGAATAAATCCCAGCTACAAGGACAAACTCAGTGTAATGGGCCAGCTCTTCGGTGGCCTTCTGCGGCAGGGATGCCCAGTTACATCCGCTCAGGCTCCCCCTTGGTTTATTTAAGGTGTAAAAGGCGGTCTTCATTAGAAACATGCACATGCCCTGACCCTGAGCCTCACGCAAAATCTGCATGGGTTTACCTACAATCAGTTTGTAAACGTAGTTGGTTGAACTGGGCCAACTGGCTACGTGATAGCACTGTAATCTGGATCACGCTCGTTTGCATGGGCGAGGAGCCAACAAGTTTAATAAACTGCTGTATTGCCCTGGCTGGGATGGTTTAATGGGGGTTGGTCCTGCTGTGAGCAGGGGGTTAGCCTGGATACCTCCTGAGGTCCCGTCCCACCCTCATCTGCTGTGAGAGCACTATTAATTAAATAATAGGGGCTACGAGCTATGACATGTTCCAGACAGAAGCACTAAACAACATATTTAATGTCCTCATCTACCTGTTGTACCAGTCTAATTGTTATACCTTGGAGCCTTCACATTTCAGGCGAGGGCAGAGGTCTCTGTCATTTTTGGCCTTCTGTGGAAACAATAGACAGTTGGTAGCTTAGGTGCAAAGGAACCTGCTTGTGCCCAGCTGTGCTGTTTCTTTGATGCCTAAAAGTCCTTCAGGAAAGTATTTTTATTGTTGTCTTTTCCCTCTAACCACTGACATCAGAAATTTGGTTCTTGGCTACCTTACCTGAGAGACTGTACAGCTGAATAGGGACCTAGCAGAGCTTTGGTGCTGCAAGCATCAAGGTTGTGGATGCTGAGCAACTGGATGAAGGGACAGTATTTTCAGTTGGCACATTTAAAACGTTTGGCTGACTTATTTTGTTAACATCTGTTTAACTCAAATGCCTGACAAACTGTTGGGAGAAATCACATCTTTGTGAAAGATGCTTTCTGCCCTTTCAATTAGGCCTAAGAAAGCATTCGGGCTATATCGCTGGGATTTCCAAGAAGACGACCAGGAAGAAAAAGGATAAACCTACTTTTCCTTCTCCTTTGAAGAAGTTAAAAAAGAGACTCACCAAAAAAAGTGATTGATCCTTCATGCATGTGCAGCTGTGCCCTCCATAGTCAGCCTGGCTTTCTGCAGTGAGCTGAACATCCAGGATTTAGAGTGAGGAGATACTGGCTGTGCTATAGAAAGTCAGAGCGTAATTGTCTTTGAGTGTCTGTCAGACCTTCTCCAGCAGGGCTCACAGGTCCCATTGCAGTAGCTGAGTGGGATTTAAAGGTGACAGCGATCGCTGCACTTCAATTCCCTCATAGTTATTGCAGAAGTGTGTAGGAGCCCATCTGAGGGTGCATTGCACATGCACGTGAGCACACACACATGCACACACACACACACACACACACACACACACACACACAGGGGCCCAAATCCAGCACCAACAAAATCAGACACAAGCAGTGAAAGTGTTTGCTATTGTACAGACCCAGAGAGTGTAACAGCCACAATGATCTAGCCCAGCCCTGCCTGATTCTCCAGCAATCTGCAGCAAGAAACTGAATTTAGCTCTTCTGAGTCCCACCCCAGTGCATTCACCATAAGAACGTCTTCCTTCCCGGCAAGCTTTCCAATCCTCCATGTAATGGCTATGCCACCCTCCCAGCTCACTCTACAGTAGACTGGGTCTGTGTTCCACTGGCCTTAAATCACACCAATTTGTAACGGCCACCGCCAGCTAGCGTCTGCCCTGACCGCCTGTGGCTAGCCAGCCTGCCCCCGTCCCTCCACACTGACCGCAAGGAGAACATAAGGCAAGGCAGACATCCTGCAGGCTGTGCCGGAGCACACTTAGCTAGTGTGGTCCATACAAAGGACTCCGTTGTGTCCTCTGCTCGCACTGTGATGTACCTCGCAATAGCCAGCACAAAGGAAGCCGGTAGATAACCCAGGAACGAGACTCAGCTCTCCTGGATTTGGCTGCACCCAAAGATCATGTTCAACAGCTTTCAGTCAGCGTTTCTGGGGCACTCAGTCCTTGGCCATTCAATGGGGCCGGCCAACGAGGGCCCAGCTAACACCATTTATGGTGGTGGGTTCTAATACAAGACAGGGTTTGCACCCATCACACAGTCATGTCTGTTACGGTCTGTGACCACTGTCCTAGACGTGAAAGCCTCTCTCATCCATTGCCTCGCCTGTCCCAGGGGACGCAGAGCTGAGGGGCCACGTGACAGATAAACACAATCTGAAATCTGCTTTCTGCTGCGTCGCCATCGCAGCCCTTACGGCTTAGCCATTGACCCAGATCCTCACCCGACATAGAAAGCCGCCATTCGCTGCCTGGCCATGACTTAGCACTGATGCAAACACACCAGACGCCTGCGAACTGGCCCTCGCCACGCTCCACGAGAAAACATATACGGGAAAAGCATATGGGGGGGGGGGCTGAGTCAGAGGGAGAGAGGCATAGGCGTGAGTAATTGTTAATCTGATTTACTGATGCAGGACAGCGCACGCTAACCTGCTCCACCGGCCACTTGATTCCCCTGCCTCCGAAGGGGCGTGTGAACCTGGTACGGATTTGCTCTTTCTCTGGGCGCCCAGGGCTTCATTCTGTGGCCCAGCCTGTGTTTCCTTGACACCCTGGGCCTTCACCTGTCCAAATTCGTTCCCCAGCCTCGTCTCTGAGCACGTTGGCCTCCGACGGTAACGCTGACACCTGCTGAGTGCTGAGTGCTTTCTCAGAGCACCCTCGGCGTTCTCCTGAGGACTCTTTCCATGGAAAGTGGAGCGGCCTCTGCTCCACCGGGGCCCTTATTCTTGCAGCATCAATGGCTGCTAACAGCTTGTCCTGGCCTTCCCAGAGCGGCACCCATCACCTCTCTGAGTAGAGCAGGGACGGGCAGCGCCTAGCAGAGAGGCGCACAGCTCACCGCCGGACAGAACGGACGTGGCCGTCTGGCACCTGAGCCCTGGTGACTGCCGCGATGGACACCAGGTGTGACCTGCTGCTGTGGCTCACAGTCACAGGCGTACCTGTGGGTCAGGTTACCAAACAGGAAAGGCATGTGGACATAGCACGTTTTCCCCAGGGAGCGCGGCCGTTACGTGAGCATTGTATGCACCATCCCAGCAAAGGGCGGCGGTGCGCCTTTGAATTGCACATTGCCGCAGTCACCGTTTCCCCTTGCGAGGGACTGCGTGGTTTGGAAAAAGAGATGTGCTGTTTTCATGACATTTGTCCAGGGTTTCTCTTCCGGCCCCCTGCACCTCCCCTCCCCTGGCGTACGGCATGCTCGAGTGATGATGTCATACCTCGTGGGGCCGGATCCTCAGCTGGGGTCGCTCAGCGGAGTGCGAGAGTTAGGCCGTTTGTCACCAGCTCACGGTCTAGTGTTAGGATCATGGGGGCCGGGTTCACCACTCGGTAACACTGGTGCAAATGAGACGTAAAGCAAGGGAAGATGCAGTAACGTAAACCCAGCTTTGCGAAAGAAAGAAAGAAAGAAAGAAAGAAAGAAAGAAAGAAAGAAAGAAATCCCTGGCCTGTCCCCATCCCTGATGCAGTTTTCGGGTTTATTCGAGGCAGTGGACGGGAGGAGAGATCAGGCACCGTGGGGGAATCCAGGCTTCATGAACGCCTGTACCCTGGAGCTACAGGGCTTGTTCCTGGCTGCCTGGCGCGGCTTCTGCACACACCCCGCCCCGCTCACTGTCACACCGAGGAGCTGTTAGATGCCCTGTCTCTCACAGGCGCTGCTACAATCAGGCTGTCACTCGCGCTGCCCTTCCCAGGATAAACAGCTCTGAGGGCTCAGTGGCAGCACAAAGCGCACACGGTGTCACTGCAAAAATTGCTGCCTCCCGGGGCTGGAGCAAAAGCCTGCCTGGCTCAGAACCAGCGGGATGTGAGGGCCTGAAGCCTCTCATTGCGGCTACACCAGGAAGCTTCTCTTTAGGGTTTAATCCTGCTAGGGGAGCCTGATCAAGCCCTTTCCCCGCAGACACGAGTTGAAGGCGGGTGCTCACAGCAGTGCAGAGTTTTGGGCCCAGCCTGATTCAATTCAATAAGACTTCCCCATAAAGTAGACCTGCAGCTGCTCTTCCAGCCTGCTTACGCCTTGGGATAGCTTGGCACCTGGTGCGCATTCAGCCCCCATCCTCTGCTGGCAGGCACCTTATGGACCAACGAGGAATGGGAAACCGGCCTCCTGCCAGCTGAGAAGGGACTGAATCCACCAACACTTTTCACGGAGCAGGCGTCAGTGGTAAGGGTGGGCTTGAGAGGGGACCTCGCTGTCCCCACTGAGCAAGGGGGGCTGCGATGCGCTCCGCACAAAGGCCACATTAACTGTTCTGCACCCTCGCTGAGTGCAGAGACGGGGGGAGGCTGCAAAGCACAGCACTAGGGAGCAAACCAGAGGCATAGGGCAAGGGCCTGAGAGCATGGGAAAAACCTCTGCAATTCCTGTGTGGTAGCAAAGATTTAGCCTCCTACCCCATCCCCGGTATTATGACAGAAGAGGGAAAATCACTCCTTTCTCCACCTGCAAACCAGCCCCCGTAATCCTACATGTTTTGCTGGCTGAGAGGATTCACTCGGTCATGGGTAGACTCTGGGCTGCTCACGTCACCTATTTGCTGCGCTAGGTAACGTCGCACTGGTTCTGCCCTTTGACCGGTTGCTTGCAACTTCTTTAGACTGGGAGAATAACGAACGGCGAGTGTATCTGCTAGCCACTTTTAGGCGAAACATTCACTGGTTACAATCTTCCAGCTCCACGGATATTTTCACAACAGTCTGAGGCCAAGAGTTTGGCAGGGTTTCCATTAAACAAGAAAAGACATTGATAACAAAGCTGGTCCAACCATTTCATTCAAAAAATAAAAAGGTTTTATCGAAAAACACAGTGTCATCCAATGTGGTGAGGACAGGGTAATTTTTGACCAAATTTTCAATGTTTCAACAATAAAAACTGGAAATGAAATCATTTTTGTTCTGGCTTGTTTTTTGGAAACAAAAATGTCCATTTGAAATGAAATAAAACTTTCCATTTCACCCCAGAAAAGTCTTCCCCAGAAATTTGGGAATGAAATCATTCTGTCTGGAATTTCTCAAGGAAAAAAGAAAAATGGAGTTTTCAATTGGTGCTAATTTATCTCATGCCTGGAATATCCAGTGTTATAATGACAATTAGTGAAAAAAATAACCCAGCAATTTGGAAGCGATATAAACTCCCCAGGCTTCAGGGCACCGTTGAACCTCTACCTATCATGAGCTAATTAAAAATATCCCCCCGCAGGCAGATTAGTCCACAGCTGTGGGGTACTTACACTTTTCATTGAAGCATCTGGTTCTGGCACTGTCAGAGACAGGACACTGAGCTAGATGACTCTTGGGTCTGATCCAGTCTGGCAAGTCCTAATATCCAGCCAGCGTCCAAGTCAAGAATGGTAAGGACCCACAAATTTCATTACAGTTTATCAACCCAATTGCAACAAACAGTGAATCAGGCATTTCCCTCCTCAAACAATTCTAGCATGACTTATTTCATTCCAATTCAAGTGAAATCTGCTTTGAAAATACTCTGATGAAGGGGCTGGGGTTGGATGGGAATAGTGGCGATCTTGATCTGCCCATCAGCAGCCACAAACCCCCGTGTCCTCTCAGAAACGCCATCGCCCAACACCCTTCCTCCTGCCAAGGTAATCAAATATGCTTTGAGCCCATTTTGCTTTTATTACCATACAGCAACGCACACTACAGCTGTTAGCTACCTATGACAGGGAACGCACGCACGCACAAAATAAAATAATAAATTAAAATAAAAATGTGTATAAAAAAAAGAAAAGGATTGTGTACATTGAGCTTCTTAGTTGACATTTTTATTTGATCTTACGGCTGACCGACAGCTTCAGGCTGCGAGGAATGGCAGCTCGGTTCATTTCCCAGGAACGCATCGTGGCTGGGGCAGTGTTTCCTCTATTGTCTGGGCTCTTTTGTTTCCAAAGCACTTCTGAAGGCCGCCCCGTGTGCAGAACTGAGTGCCGAGGGAGGAATGGGTCCGTAAGCCTCTCGTTTGGCCAACGCACTGCGGAGGAAACTCATCTGTTGGTGATGGTTGCTTTGTCTTTGTGAAATCTCTACAGTTTCTGTTCCATTTTCTTTGCCCCGTATTTTCCCCTCCTCCCCCTTGTTCCTCTCATTGGTTTAATTGCCAGCAACCTGCCCCCCTCTAGTCATTAGAAGTGACATCAATGTCTTCCCCATTGGACTGTTTGGTGGCAATCCGCCATCTATTGATGTGATGGGAGCCTTTCTTCTTCTGGTCTGAGTCGGGGCCTTCCTCTTCCAACTTCTGCCTCTTGTATTTCGTCCTTCTGTTTTGGAACCACACTTTCACCTGGGTGAGACAGAAAGAGTCACTGAGATTCTAAGTTCCAAAGGGGAAGTCGTGTTAGTCTAGGTCAGCCAAACAAACAAGGAGTCTGGTGGCACTTTTAAAGACTAACAAATGTATTTATCACATGAGCTTTCGTGGGAGAAAATCCCACTTCGTCAGACGCTTTGAAGTCGGGGAACTTACAGAATGGGAGAAAGTTAGATGCAGGGGAGTGTATGACATAGGATCAGGCCAGGCTGCAAGAGCAAATCAGAACAGATATTGGGATTCAAACACTGGGGAACAGCACATAGAGGAAGGTGAGGTCAAATCACCTGTTGTAATGAGAAAAAAATCCGTAGTCCCCGTTTAACCCCAAGGCAACTGAGCTGAATTTACATATAAATTCAAGTTCTGCAGTTTCTCTTTGAAGCTGTGATTTGTTATTCATCTGTTTCAGCACAGCTGTTAACAAGTCCTCAATGGAGTGAGCAGGGTGATTGAAGTGTTCCCCTATTGGTTTTTGAAGGTTGCAATTTCTGATGTCACATTTGTGTCCATTTATTCTTTTGCACAGAGACTGTCCGGAGATTCTAAGCTCTCTCTGAGCATGTGTTTCAACTTGGAGTAAACCAAGCATTCGGAGCAGTCCTCTAGCTTTTCCTATTTGTAGCCCCACTTTGTTAGAAAGAAACCCAGCTCCCCAACCCACTACGACTTGGCTTGCCACATCGGCAAGCTTTGTCTTTACGAGCTCATTTGACGTTGAGTGTGTTGATGGTAACATATATGTGATGTCGTGCAAGGTAGTGATTGTACCATGGAGGTATTCCAGCGTGGAGCTCCGTGATTCTAATGTACGGGCTGTGCATTGGTTGATTGCAGGATATATTACGGTGGGGGAAAGTAGCGCAGGGACTGTAATGCACAGGGAATGTAGTGCGGTGCTCGAGTGTAATCTACCTGCCTTGTAGATCCGGGTGGCGTAACACGATGATTGTAATATACACGGCTCGTCGCACAGGGTGATCATTGTAATGTATTTATATGTTGATGGAGCAATCTAATCAAGGTCAACCCTACACCTCACACTGGGAGTTTAGCTCTAGTAGCGACATCTACATGAAAGCCACAACGGCTTGCCTCCCCTAGGCGTTTACATGGAGACAAGCTACCACGATGCAAAAAAACCCCTTTTGTGCAGTAAAGACGTAGCCTATAGCAGTGTTCCTAACCTGTGGCCCATGGAGGCTTTCAAAGTGGCCCAGGATTCCCCTGCTGCTGGCTGCAGAACGGAATCACTGCCTACGGACCCAGGCAGAGCGTCTTTCCGTGGAGCTAAAAGACCGGTGCAGGCTTCTTGCTGCCACTAAGGGGATGAGAGCAGGGAGCACGGCAAAGTGCTCCGCCTGGGTCCATGGGCGCTGGGGCCAAAGGGAGAGGAGCACTGATCTTCCATCCCCCAGGCTGTGGAAGGGAGCCATTGCCTAGGGACCCAGGTGGAGTGTGCAGAGCCACAAGATGCCAGAGTTTTCCCTGCTGCAGCCAGGGAGACAGGAGATCTGTGAGGAGGCTGCTTCCTCCCTGAACTCCTTCTGTCTGGCTGCAGTGGGGGTGAGGGATCCTGCTGACAGAGGCTGGTGACCCTTCAGAGTTGTAAAAATGATATCTGTGGCCCTCAGGCCAAAAAGGTTGAGAATCACTGGCCTAGAGCTTACCCGAGGCAGATCCTGAGGTTAAACTAGACACGTTTGTGGCCTGACAGACATTTGTGGTCTGTCCACACAAGAATGTCAACTGGCAATGACTGACAGGATGGTAAAAACTCCGGGGCTGGGCTAGAGGAAGTCACATTGGCATAGCGATCTCGCTCACGGGTATGAAAAATCCACCCCCTGAGCAACACTCTTCAGCCAACCCAACTCCCAGTGTAGACAGCGCTCAGTTAAGGGAAGAATTCTTCCATCAGCCAAGCGACCACCTCTCAGGAAGGTGAATTACCTATGCCCGTAGGAGAACTGCTTCCCCCCGCGACAGATGCTGCTCTAGCGTTTCCAGTGTAGACAAAAGGAGACAGACCCTCTGTTTGTGAGCGGCCAGACCAAAAGCCACTGTCTCTCCTCACAAAATCAGGAGCGAATCTTTCGGCAAAGTAAAAAATCCGATTGATTTCTCTTTTCAATTTCATTTCATCTGTGCATCTGCCAGCTGGAGTAGAATGTGGGGGACTCAAAGACTGGGTGTTTCTGGCCTGGCTGGAAGCAGTAAATGCCATCCCCCAACACATGGCGGATCTCCTGCCCTGTTATTCAGACCCAAGCGGGGGGAGAAGTGGGAATGAATTTCGAGAAGCAGTTACACCTGTGGGTGCTTTCAGCCGTTCTCCTATTGCCCGTTTCAACTGCCACAGGTTCAGACAGCAACAGCAAGGAATGATCTAAGGGAACGGGGGGGCAAACCAAAGGAGCCCCATTTTTGATCTGCCCGGACCAGCCCAGGAGGGACAAAGGGCCAAGCACTGCTCAGCCGCAGGACTGTGTTAAAAACCAGTTTTTTTTAAAAGTGAAAGGTGCTAAAGAGAAAGCCAGAGAGCACAGACCTCTGCGTATCACAGCCAAACACACAGAGTGGTGAGCTAACCCTCCGCACACTGCTCCCCGCTGGAGGAACCATCTGTAGGAGGCGAGAGGAAAGTGCCGATCAAACGTCCCTTCGTATCACGGCTCTGATGAGGAAGAATGTTCCTCTCACTAAAATCTTTCAAGTGTGGCACAGCAGACCTGGATTTTACCCCACTTCTGCCCTGGCCTGCCTGTGTGGGCGTAGGCAAGTCCCAGCTATTGCTCTGGGCCTCAGTTTCCCCACATGCAACATGGGGGGTGATATTACCTCCCCATCAGGTGGGGAGAGGCAGGCATTTATCTGTTGTCCTGATTTTCATGAGGGCCGAGGACCCGGCATCTGCCAGTCCAGCTACTCTGAGGGAGGTGTTCAGACCCTCCCGTGCCGAGTCTCTACCACCATTTGTAATGCAGACCAGCCGGGAAAGAGAAATGTCAGCAACGCCTGGGACAGGGTTCGACTCAGTGACTGCACAGCAAAAGGGCCCGTGCAACCCTGCGACAGTTACCAGCAAAGATCTAGAAATACAACGGACAGGCACGGCTCGGAGCTCCCACAAGGGCACTGCGGAGTAGCAGTTCTCATTTTCTCCCGTGGCCTCTCTGCAGCGCTCTCCCGCCGCTCTGCATTTCTAGCACCAGCTATGTGACTCTGAGGCTGTGTCCTGGGAGCCGGCAAGCGTTCTTCAGCCACGGTGGGAGCTGGGGAAAATACGGTGCATTGCAGCGTGTAGGTTTGCCTGGAACACGGCTGGGTAGTTGGCTCAAAGAGCGTGGCCTGGAATAGACACTCACCACCCATTCCAGGTGATAATCCAGGGCTCGTCCAACCACTAGCCAAATGCTGAGGACTGAACCCTGATCCAAATGACCTCAATGGCAAAACACCATTGTTTTCCATTGGAGTGGAGCGTGACCCCTATAGGCAGAGAGGAAGGCAATTCTGGGATGTAGCAGACCTGAGTTCAGGTTCCTGTTCTGTGTGGCTTGGGTCACTTAGTCTCTCTGGCCCAGATCCCCAAAGGTATTTAGGCACCTAACGCCCATTGAATCAAAGGAAGTTAAGAACCTAAACCCCTGTCTGGACCTGAGCTGCTGTACAATGGTGCTAACCGCTATCTCACACACCATTTGTGAGGGTAAATCAGTCAACAAGCGCCTGCCCAGCTCCTTCTTAGATAAAGAGAATCCCCTCCAAGGTGCTCTCACGTCTCAAGGGTGTCTAAAATACAGCTGTAAAATCTGTGTCCTGGCAGTATGGCTGAGCATTGCGGTGCCTAAATCCCTTTGTCAACTTCCCTATCTGTGTCCTGTGGGGCTAACAGCAGTGGGGCAGTTAATCACAGGAGGGGTGTGAAGATAGCATATTAAAGATTGAGGCGCCCCGGTCCTATGGTGAGGGGGCAATGTGAGTGCCTACAGCTTATCTGAATCCAGCTGCGGGGGTCACGGGTGTGGCAGAAAGGGCTCTGTGGGTGGCTATAAAGGGGACCTGAACCAGGGGTGTGCCATGGAGATGAACTGCCTGTGGAGATGTGTGGGAATGCATTTGGGTGGCAAGATTGGGGGGGGGAAGGAGGTGTGTGAGTTTAACTTGGGGGGAAATGTCTTCTTTGGTGATTTCCTGGATTTTTAGTGACATCATTTAGCACCCGGCATGGACCTTGAAAGACTTTTGTGCGGGACTTTTCTGACTTGCTTGGCCAATGGAGTGGGAGAGAGACAATAGGGGTGCTGCTTGTCAGAAGTTGAGAGAGATGGGGGAGCAAACTAGGAAAGCCAGCCAGGCAGACGGGGTCACAAAGACAGATAAGAAAGCGGGGCGCTGGAGAAAGAGAGGCGTCACTAAGCTAACTCCGGGCAAACGGCTCGTTTAACAACTGTGCTTGGAGCATGCTTCCACTATGGAATATGACTCCGTATAAATTGCTTCTAGACCTAATTCGGGCCATTTATAAGTACAAAGATGAGGTCTCCTAATGGCCAGTGCCATACACGCGCCCCGGGACTCAGTCTGGGTCCCTTCTGGCTCATACACATCACTGGGTTTATCTTAAAAGTACAGTATGCTGCGTTTTTCCCCGAAACCTACACCATATCCAAATCTCTTCTTTGTCCCCCGTGTCGCAAGCTGGAAAACAAGGAAGGGATTCGGATGATGCAGCAGTTTGAATAACAGAGCCCAGCCACACAGCAAGAGACAGTCACGGCCCTGAAGAACTGGGAGTCTAAACAGACAAGACAAAGGGCTGGAAATGACTCATCCAAGGGACAGAGCCCAGGTCCTCTGTGTCCCCCTTCAGTGTCCCATCCCCTGGACCACACAGGTAGGACTGAGATCTGAGCTATCTATCTTATCCAAAGCTGAGCCACCAGTTTATTGTTCGGTTTGGGGGCTACGCTGAGGAACTATAAATAAAAAAAATAATGGGGTCAGTTCAAACTGAAACTGAATTTTTTGCCTCTCGCCAAAACAAAACATTGTTTCAGGTCACACGAAATACGTTTGTTCAGCTCTAAACAGGGTTTTTTGTTTGTTTGTTTCAGGGGGTTTTTCAGGCCTTTCCCCGCTGTTTTGGGTCTGCTCGTTTTTCTACGTAGCTAAAGGAGCAGCCGAAACGTTCTAGTTCAAAATGGTCGGAAGGAAACGTTTAAAAGCGAAGCGTTGGAACAGCACAGTTATAAAATGGTTGAGCAAAACTTTTCAAATTTGTTTTGGGGCAGGGGGGAGCTGTCCCTTTTCTCTGAAAATCACATGAATTCACAAATGGTTTTGGTGTCCCCAACATTCATTTTTTCATTCAATTTACTATTCCCTGAAAAGATGTCACCAGACTCTAATTTTAAGTCCTTATCCAGCCCCGAATCCCGAGCACTCAGCATTTTGCCTCTCAACTCCCTTGCGAGGCAAGGAATAGCTGCATTCACAGGTGAGGAAGGGAAACACAAGCCTACCCAGGGAAAAGCAGTGCCCGAACTCAGCTCCCAATCCCCAGGATAACAGTCTGAGCGCTGGATCACCCTTCCTCCTCGCATGGAGAACTCTGTCCATTCTCCTGTTGACAGAGCTCTAGTTTCTAGTCTCCTGCTCCGTCGCCCAGATCTGGGCTGGCTCTGCGGGGCTAACAGGACCCAAAATGAGGAAGACTTTATTTCTGTCACGAAGGGTGCTGGTTTTCACACGGTCACTTGTCCACTGGCCCTTGCACAATTTAAACACCATCGTGAGCATCATGTTGTTGAATCTTATCTGGGCAGAACTGATCAGGGGGATGTGCTGGGGCGGATTTGGCCTCTCGTCTTTACAATCTATTCCAGCGACACCGTTTATGGTCTCGGATGTGCACGGCACTGCACTACATTCACCCACCCCCATCAGTCTGGCTGGGCAGATGGGCTCAATGCCTGACCCATCCAGCTTTCACTGACCTTCCTTTGGCAATATCTTTCCCCCGCCACACTCAGCACTGACCCTCTAGCCCTGGGACATGGAAACGTGGCCAGCAGCAGGGGCCCCTGGCCCAGCACTGAAGACCATTTGAGTGTCAACATAGACAGGAAGGAATTCTTTTTAATACCATCCTAGATGATCTGGGCATCAGGGAACGTGTCTCCTAAATTTGTACAGCACCTAGCACAAAGGTCCTCTGATCCTGAGATAAATGAGAACGCCTCCGAGGTAGTTTGGTCCTGTCTTTACTGGCTTCCAGCTCTTTTGGTTCAGAGGGGACCCCGATATTAGCTATAATGGTCACATCTGCTAGTGTTGAGGACCTGTAAATCTCATTGCAGTCACTGAGAGAGGAGGGGGCTCTGCATGTCTGGGAAACTGGCCCCTACTTAGCAAAGTCACACTGCGCTCCAGGCGTGTGGCCATTTCCTCCTCAGATTAGCATGAAACCTGGAAGAATTTGAGGAACTGAGTAGCTTTAAAATCCAGTCACTCCCAGCCTGCCCCCCAGTTCTGGCCCCCTCTTTCCAAGCAGCGGACGGCCCTGACTCTGTTTGCTTCCCAGTGGCCCTCCTGTTTCACAGCGGACAGGTAAAAATAATACCGATGGCTCAACTGAGGGCTCGGCCCAGCTGATAAAAACAGGCTGCCGCGAGAGGAAGGCAAGTGTGAGCCAGCTGGCCACTCAAGGAGCTCAGAGACCCAGGCCTCCGGTGCCCCAGACAGCTTCCCTGCACAGGCAGGGGCGTGAGAAAGAAGCCCCCATACGTGAGGGAAGACAGCACATCCCTGCCCTTTTGAGTGAAGGAGCCATGGGCAGCATGGATCCCCTCACCTCCATCTCCATGCTCCTCTCAATCTCCCTGGGAGGCAGTGCTGTCTAGTGGTTAGAGCAGGGACCCCCCACTTCCAACCTCTGACTTCCAGCTCTGTAGCTACTTAACTGCCTGGGCTTAGACAAATTACTTCTTTCTAGCCAGTCTGCCCAGGCGTGGAGGGGAGTTGCTTCCCCACAGGCCGGCTGGGAAGGGCTAATTGTAAAATGCCTGGAGTCTGCAACTAAGCCTGAGAAGGGTGGCCCAGATCCTCAGAGCTACTTAGGTGCCTAAATCACTTTGATTTCAATGGGTGTTAGGTGCCTAAATACTTCTAAAGATCTGGGCCCGAAGCACCGATCTCCAAAGAGAGCAAATGCCCTCTCCGGGGGCTATCATTTTGTAAGCCTTTGCGACCGGACTCATAGATGGAGCAGGGGCTTCTCAGATCACAGCCTGAGCCCTGACCAGGATAGAGGCCTCCCGTCGTGGCTTCCCACGGAAGGAGGCACCAAGCTGGTGTGGGGTTGCGGTGCTGTTAGAGGGCAGGGGAGCCCATGAGGGGCTCTTGCTGCGAAGTGATGCTTAGAATGGGCCAGGACGGAGTCTCGGGGGCTATCAGCCAGGAAGCTGAGTGAGGAGGCGTCTCTAGCCGGCGGTGATTGTTAAGGGATTGGTGTGGGCGCCTAGGAGCCAGGCCTCGTGGGCTGTATTTTTGGTGCTGCTGATGCCGAGAGAATTTGGATGGTGACCCCCTACCACACCAGTGGTCTGAGACATAATCCATCAGCATTTGTAAAGCATTCTGCTATCCTCTGACACCATGTGGTAGGGGAGCATTTAAAATCCGGTCACTGTGTACGCCCTGGTTCTCAGTGATGGCTGGGCTCTGCCGAGGGCAGTGTGGAGCACGCAGAAGTCCAGGCATCAGCAATGACCTGCCTGTCATTTCTGGATATTGAGTGATCTGTTTTCTTTCTCATCCGGCGTTAATCTCATCCTCTCTGTTTATGGCCCCCATTACTGGAGTAGCTACGTGCCTCACAATTTTTTATGCATTTGTCCTTCCTGGAGGTGGGGAAGTATTCTGGGGAACCAAGACACAGAGAGGCCAAGAGATCTGCCCAAGGTCACCTAGGAAGTCAGTGGCAGACCACGCACTTGCCCACAGCTCTGCAAACACCTAAGCTAACACCTCCTCCTCCCCCAGGGGCTCAGAGTATCTGCATGTCCCGTCCCCCCGCCCCAGCTTTCCGGAGAGTCATGCATAACTGCCTTTATCTTCTGCAGAAAGATTATGCAGGGGGTGGGGGGAATGAGCAAGGAACAAAACGGCCTGTGTGGGGATTTCCTGGCATGTTCTGGGGAAGGGCCCAAGACGCTGCAAAGGAAATGGGCAAATAACTGCACTTGGCACCGAATTCCTGGCAGAGCAAAGCCCGCACCCAGACTGAGTTCATCCTGTGGGCTATGAGGGTGCACAAGGCCAGCACCTGGCCACGGGGCCCCTGGGAACCAAGCAACAGCCAGAGCCCTGCTCTGACGGTGATTCCTTCATCCCTCCAGTATTGCTGAGTCTATACCCCACGGGGACACGGAGGGGCGCTCCGCTGCTTCCCGGGCTGACCCCTCATGCTCATCAAAGTGCCGATGGCAAGAGATGGGCCTGGCTGGATTCCGGTTCAGGTAGCGACTTTCCGCTTCCTTTCTGCTGCCGCATCGATTGGATACAATATTATTGATTTTCTCTCTTCAAGTGCCATCTACTGTGGCCAGACACGGGCCATGGGCCATGTCCCCTTTGGCTGAGTTTCCAGTGTGGGCAAAATGACCCCTGTCTGTAGTTTAGGCAGCCATTTAGAATCCTTCCCTTGCAGCTTACGAGCTGGTTATGTTTTTAATGCAGATGTTAACGCGAGTCTGCTGGATCCCATGGAAAATCAAAGCACAGGGACTCAGCTCATTTTCTTCCTTAGCTTTAGGGCATTTTTAAAACAAAAGATCTAGGTGCCTTTTGCGCCACAACTCCAGAGCCCATCACAAACCTCAGTTCAACCTCACAGACACCTCGGCTCTTGGGAGGGTTCCTTTATAGAAGAGGAAACTGAGGCACGGAGCACCATGTCACTGGCTTACAGTCATGCGCTCATCAGAGTGAGGTATGGAGCCCATCCCAACAGCCTGAATCCTCTAATCACTTGTGGGCTGAGCTGTGCCCTACTTGGAGAAATTTAGTCTGATGCTGCTGGTGCATGGGACCTGAAAGCTACGTTGCAAAGATAAATCTGCCACCCTCACACCATAGGAATTTCCAGGCCAGATCAGACCTGGAATCCGTCTAACCCTGACCCTGTCTGACAGTGATCACATCCAGCTGCTCCTGGAAAGTGTAAATACCGTCCCCCTGACTCCTACTAAACCCTTAGCCTCAGTGGCAGTGAGTTCCACAGTCTAATCACGGGCTGAGTGGGAAAAAGATTTCTTTTTAGCCATTTTCAACGCGCTGCTTTTCAGTTTCACTGAACATGCCTCCTGTTGTGTTATGAAGCCGGGAGAATAGATGCTCCCAGTCTCCTCTCTCTACCCCTTTCCTTGTTTTACAGTGTGGTTTTTTATCCCTCTTTCCGTTTGCTGCCCTGTATATACTCAAAGTTTTGGGCATCCTCCTCATCTTGCGAATGACTTTAAGTTAAAGGCTTCCTCGGTCTTTCCTACCAGCTGTGTTAATGTAGGGCCAGCCATGCACGGGAAAGCAATTCTGCTTGAAACGTCGAGCTAACGAAACCAGAGGGCCTGGAGTTAAAATGTCAAAGAAACAATAAGAAAATCCAAACTACTGGATGCGTGAACCTGCCCCAAATTCTGACCTCATTACTCTGTCCCCCTCTAGTGTCTGGGGCATATACAGTAAAAACCTGCTGCAGAGCGGCTTGTGAGGGGAGTTTCTTCTTTCCCTCCAGGGGCAGAGACACATACTTCTAACGCTGAAGCTCCTGGCTTCAAACCCTGCTGATGACCCATGAGGAGGTGCGTAATACAACCATAATCAATTACGACGGAAGACTGTGGGGGGCTGACCAAAGGGAACGGACGACAATCCAATGTCACCATTGCTAAGTTTGTATTTTAGTCTTAATACTGACCGTGCATGAGTCAGCGATCAGGTGCATGAGTCAGCGCTATGGTGTTTGCTATCCACAAGGAAACACAGTCCATAATACGGTTCCCGACCTGTACTATGTGAACTCGCATTGGCTCGCAGGCACCTCCCCATGCATGTGTCCATTCAAGGCCTGGGCTACACTCACGGCAAAATTTGGCAGCAGTCGACTGGAGATACGCAGACTATGTACAGCAGCCTGCGTACCTCCTGTCCTCTTCCTAAACTCTAAAGAGCGTGGTGTCCCCACTACAGGAAATGCCCTCCCACCACGTAGGTTTTAAGGCCGTTTTCACACACAGTCTCTTTCTAAAAAGTCAGTGGCGGTACCACAGTGGGTGGGGGCGTTTTACAGTGGTGATGCGCAATGTGGCAGGGTGGGGAAGCCGCTGCTCTCGCCCATCGCAAACAGGAACCTTGTCCGCCCTGCTTCAGCCTGTCTCGCTCCTCTCCGCTCTGTTGTGGCAGGGTGGGAGGAAGCTGGCCTGAAGCATGCCAGAGTCGCTGGGCAGAGAATAAATAGCACACGGAAACACTGGTTTAACAGCATTTCTGCCCTGTTACTCAGCCAAGCTGATTTCCCCTGGGCTTATCACAGAGGTTATTCCTGGCGCTAGACTCTCAGAAGCGCCCTACGCTGCAAACTCCCCGCCTTCCTGCTGCTCTGTCCCTAGGGTGCCATGCTGTGTGCCCATGGCGGAGCTGAGACAGGCCCAGGCTGTAAACGGTGTGAGAGAGATTCCTTATCGAGGCCACTGGACACAGCGGATCTCTCAGGCTCTCGAGCTGCCAGGCTGGATAACGCAGCTTGTGCTGTCTCTTGGCACCACTGAGGGTCCCTCGTAAGTCCCGGCCGGGACGAGGCGGTCGTGGATAGATGAGGGTCCAGCTGCGTCCTGAATACACTGCCGAGGCAGAGGGCCTCGGAGCAGCTGCACTCATGAAATCAGCACCTCCATTTTGTCAACTCCTCACCCCCAATGGCTCTGGATTCTGCCTTTGCAAAAAACCCAGAGACATTCAATTACATGAATTTAGGTTAGAAGGAACGTGACGGTTGCAAATACAAACGTGCAAAAGTCAGGGAAGGAAAGCGTTAAGGAGTGATTACGGTCAGAAAAGCGACCCTGTAACCATGACTTCTTCTTACTCAACAGACTCCTCCCCGCCCCGCAATCCAGGCAAGGCGGCCATCCGAAGTCAATTGTCACTCCTTTCTTGCCCTGCCGGGCCAACAGCTACAAGAGCTGGGGCTGGATTCTGCTCTGCCCCACGTACCGTTAACCAGATTCCAGGCACCCATCTCGGTTGGGGCGACAAGGCAGAATTCGTAAAGAGCCCAGCTTGCCTTCCTGACGCTCAGGCTGACTTTGCTGGACTGGCAGTTGGCGGCAAACATCTTTGGGACGACAGCTGAACCAAAATGGATCTGGCGTCACGGAGAGTCTAAATAAATAACACCCCCTGGGGCCTTTTCTACACTTTCCACAGCCTTACTGCACCTAACGGAGGAAGTTCGGGTCTCAGTTACACCTGTGTAAATCCACCAGAATGAGTGGCGAGACTCCAGATTCACATCAGTGTAACTGAGAGCAGAACCTAGCCCCAGGATTAGCCTCAGACGCAGACTCAGGTGTCGCACGGCTGTACTCTCTTTAAACGTGCACTTTAATATAGAAACGTGAAGCCTGGCATTTGCAGGGTGAGCAAAGCAGCATTAATTGGAGGAGCTGAACTTTTGCCAGGCTTAACTTCTGGGCATTTATTTTCATGCCTTTGCGGTCCCGTCTAACTCATGACATCCCACGGCTTGTTCGACAGGCGAGAAGGCCAGACTGAAATGCAGAGAGTTTTGCTACACTAAAGCCAAGTCTCTGTTGTTAGTTCTGTTATTGTTAGTCCCAGAATTTTTTCTATGTGATTACTGGGCACACCTACCAAGGGCTGGTGTGCTAGACACAGGGAAGATCGATCGTCCACTCTGCCCTGCACACCAGTGGATCTACACGGTCCAGGCCAGCCACGAACACTGTTAATGGGACACTGTAGCTGTTAACATAATCCACACACACACACACACCCCCGCGGCCGGCTCCCCTCTCCTTGACCCACCTCTCTGCCCTAGGCTTCCCATAAAATCGTAGCCACTATGGCCTGTAAAAGTGAGAGCTAATCCAGACGCAACACGGTTCGTTCCCACAACCCCCAATCATAGCCAAAAGCAGCAGTGAGAATTCAAAACAGTGCCCCACCCCCCCGATATTACACAGCACATTTTGTCTTCAAAGCTTAGACCAAATGCTCATTAGGAACACATGAAGCTGCTTAATCAGTTATTTCTCCCCTGCACCACAGACAAGGAAACTGAGGCAGAGAGCTGCCATGACTTGCCTGAGGTCACTGATTCAAGCACTAGAAGGTATGGCTCCCAGCACCCACCAGCCCCGCTCCCGTCTATGGGTGCTTACTCTTCCTCCAGTATCAGGCCCACGCTGCCCTATGTGCATGTCAACGGATGGAAATTTGCCTCTTTGGAGGGGAAATAATTTTCCCCATGGAAAAATGGGAGGTTCAGCCTCCTAAACCACAAATCAGCAGCAGAAGAGGCACCTACTCAGAGACCCCGGATATTCTCGCAGCCAGCCTGCCTTCCCGCTGCCCCTTAACAGCACGGCAAGTGCTTGCTAAACCTGCAGCCCACATTCACCCTCTTCCTTCCCCACCAGCCCCACAGTTCACAGCTTAGCCAGGCAGGTGTCCCACCATCATGTTTCCCCGCAATGTCAATGGGTCCAGGATGGCTTTTCTCATGGGGGTGGCTGTAGCTCCCCCCACTGATGGAAGGAACCCAACAAGGGGCTCTGATTGAGCCAAGGTTTTTCCTGAGGGCCAAGTGGGACCTTTGAATGAGGGCCTTGAATCCTGGAGTAATAAAGGATCAGCTCAGCCGTGCTCACAGGTCACTGGCGAATCTCCCCCTGACTTTGCTGAACCCTCACTCTGTGATGACCACCCAGAGGTGATGTGGCCACTGCCTGGCAGCTGGAGTTCCCAGGGGACCCCTCCGAACCCTGTCCCTGGCAGAACAGGAGGTTTCTCCCAGACTAAACAAAGGGCTTCACAAAAAAGTCAGTCCGGCTTCTGTAACTCACAGCTGGCAAAACCATTCCTGCGCCCAACTCACACAACCACGCACACTCGACAATCCCGCAGCCGCACCTCTGGCAGAGATGCAGCCCCTCCTCAGCCCACCGACACCAACATGTGTGAAGCACCAGCCTCAGCACCTCGCACCACACCCCCCCAACACAAATCAACACACACAC
>ML685850.1:2368742-2425819 GCA_007922175.1 Pelusios castaneus | reverse complement strand
ACCCGAGACGGGGCGGACAGGGGGAAATAGACACATCAGGTGTGTTCCTTCCCGAGGCCCGGGGAGGGAACCCGCTCTGACCCCCGGGGGCTGGGGGTTATCTGGGGGGCTAATCAGCGCGGCTGACACAGAACAATTCCAGCCATCTCGCCAGCCGCGATTTATTGCTCAAACCGTAGCCAGGAGCAAGGAGAGCCTGGGGGGGCAGAGGGGGGGGAGCAGAAAACCTAATCTTTCCTTCCCCCAGAACAAAGGCGGCCTTTGATGGTCCCTGCCTCCTTCGCGCCCGGCCTGAGAGGCCCGCTGCGGATTTGCATTGGGAGCGGGGAATGAGGGCCGGGGGCAGAAACACCCGAGCAGCACCGAGGCTTTGCAAACCGGCCTGTGTCACCTGCTTTCCCGGGGGCTCCTCTGGAGCCTGGGTGCAGCCAGACCTGCTCCCGGCCCGTCTGCCATGTGCGGGTCTCAAAGGGCTAATCCCCCGCGTGTGCACAGGGCGGCTTGGCAGTGATTCGAATCGGCTATTGGATGTAAACCGCGCCCGGTTCGCGCCTTCGTACACATCCATTTCCCACCGATTTCTGTGGGTGCAGCCCGGGGGAAACTCCCGTCCGCCGCTCAGTCCTTGTGTTAAAAATCCGGGGGGAAATAGCAGAGCGGCCTGGTCTGATTCGGTCCCAGGCCGGGTAAGGAATGGCACTGGCGGCTAGGTGCGTGTTTACACGGAGAGATGCACACCCGATTACACCCCGGAGACTCTGGTCTGTCCGGGGTCCCCGGGCCTGCAACAGGCAACACAGAATAGCGGGGTATCCCCGATCCAGGGCCGCGGAGACAGCCCCTCTCTGGGTCCGATCCCGGCTTCTCCAAAGCGCCTCCGAGTCCCAGCCTGCCCGGCCCGGCTCCTTGCCTTTCTCGGCCCCTGGCCGCCCCGGGGGGATTCAGGCTCCTGGAGGAGCGCCCGCACTTCGTGGCCTGGAGTCCCCGGGTCCCCCTTTTATTCCCCCGAGGCACAGTGCGGGCAGCGTTTGCCGGGCTGGGCGCCGGCTCAGGGAAGCGGAGCTAAAACTGGAGCCGAATTTACCGACCCGCTCCCGAGGCGCCTGAACCCACCCAGGCTTTCCCGGGACCCCCCTTCGCGCCCTAGCCCGGCCCAGCGAGCGGCACCCCCGGCACGGGCTGCGTGGAGACAGAACCCGGCACGCGGAAAAAGAACTAGAATTAAACCGAAACAAAATCCGAATCCAGAAGGCTCGAAAGCGACGCGCAACGGGTCTTAAAAAAAGAAACCTTGGAGATAACCCAGCCCCGGCTCGGATCCCCACAGCCGCCCTCCTGCAACACCCCACTTCGCTTCGCCTCTCCACGGAGCCCCGACACGATCGGGGCTGGCTTTGCCCCGAAAAGCGCTGGGCACGTCGTTTTCAGTCTCGGCGTCCTTTCCCTCCAGACCCCCGAGGGGCATAAATACCCTCCCCGTCCCCACAAGTGCCCTGTGCGCTGGGCCCGCAAATCTACTCCCGTGTTACAGGGTCAAAGAAGGCTGGAGAAAGAATACGGAGCGTGCACACGGAGCGGAGCGGAGCGGAGCGGGCAGTGTAAAGTCAGGGCCTGGACAGACACAGAGAGAGGGGGGAGTGTATGCGGATGGATGGATGGACGGATAGACAGACAGATGATGCCCAAAGAAGTCAAGGAAAAGAAATTGTCGAAGCCCCGAAGTTCCTCCCTGGCAAATCGATCTCGCACTCCGGGCGTGTGTGAACGCGGCTGGATCTGCCCGGGCGCAGGGGCCCTACCTTGCAGGCGGTGGCCGAAGAAGCGGTTGCGGAGCACCCAGGGGTAGAAGCCGAGCGGGTCCCGGTGCTGGGGCCCGAAGAAGGGCGGGGGCTGCAGGTGGGACGCGCCCAGCTGGTGCGGGTGGACGCCCAGGGGGTGGCTCACGGCCTCGGGGAAGACCAGCTCCGGGCTGCTGTAGAGGGGGCGGCCGGCGGCCGCGCCGTGGAAGCCGCCGACGAAGGGCTCGGCCGCGGGGCTGGGGTAGCCGAGGGCGGCGGGGCGCAGGGGCTCCTCGGCCAGGGGGTCGTCCTTGGCCACCAGCGACTCGATGGTGAAGCAGCGCTTGGCGGCCGGCTGGAACATGGCTCGGCCGGGGCCGCGTGTGAGTGCGTGTGCAAAAGAGCCCCGCGCCGGCCTGCGTGTGAGTGCGTGTGCAAGAGCCCCCCGCCCCGCACACGCGGCTCTCCCCGCCCGCCCCGGCCCGGCTGCGCGCCCTCCCCAGCCGGGCTCCGGGCAGACGTGTCCCTGGGCGCGCAGGGCTCCAGCCCCACACCCCGCACAGCCCCGCCGGCCGCCCAAATAAGCCGCTACCTGCCGGGCCCCTGATTGGCCGCCGCACCTGCCCCAAGGTTGGGGAGGGCGCGCGGGGGGGGGCGAGATCTCCGGAAAAAACCGGCCTGGAGCTCCTGCGGGAGGGGCGACGCGAACCTGGAGCCGCCGCCGAGGGGCCCCCCCGATCCTCCATTGGCCAAGCCCAGCACCCCCCACCCCCGCCCTGCGCGCAGCTCCGCTCCGTTCACACCGCCCCGGCGCCGTGGGTCCGCAGCGCAAAGGGGGGGGGCGAACTGACCCCCCCGCTTTGCAATCTCGGGAGAGATCGCCCCTTCGCGGAGCAGCTGGCCAGGGCCAGCAAGAGGCGGGTCTGCAGCCACGTGGGGTCCCTTCTTTCCGCCACAGCTACCTCCGGGTCCCGATCCGCTCCAGACCAGCAGGGCACGTTCTTTGGGTGATTTCTGCCGCCGGAACAGACCCGGGGGACCCGCGTTTCTCCTCCGCTTTTCGTGTGTCCGGGTTTGTCCTCGGCTTTTCTTTTAGCGCTTCTGGGGGCTTCAGTTCAAAAGGCCGGGGGGGGGCACAGGTTTCAAAGCAACCCCTGGCACGACTCCGGCCCGCTCGCCCTGTGTGGATCTGCCCCACACGTGTGTGTGGAAAGGGGAAGCGGCGCAGATGGAGGCGCCGCGACTTTCTCCCAACGCGGCTCAGGTGGGGCCGGTTTGTGCTGGCCTCACCCGCTCCCTGAGAGCCCCCGCTCCGGGCCGGGCTCGGCTTTGATTGCTGGCCCCGCCGGCATCCAGAGAGGGCTTGTGACATCCGTCCCCCGTCCCCCCCCCAGCCTCCTCAAGACCCCTGCGCTTGGGCTCGATGGCTTTAGGGGGGCGCAGGAGAGGGGAGTGTGGAAGAAACCCAATCCGAATTCCCCGCGGCTCCCCGGGGCGGCCAGGAAGTTCAGCCCAGGGTTTGGGGCCGGCTCCCCGTGGAAGAGTCCAGGGTCCGGCCAGGAGCTAGCCCTGCGAAGGGGCCCGCTCCAAGGAAGGGGAAAGTCTATTCCCCACCCGCTGGGCTGAGCTGTCCCATGTGGGCACCGCGCTCTTTGCCCTCCGCCGGGAATGGCTCTTCTCCCCCCTTCCGCTTTCCTTCCTGAGCCCCCCAGGCCCGGCTCTTGGGGGGCGAGCGACACACAGCAGCGAGCCGGTCTTTCCCCACAGGGCCCCTTTCCCGGGGCCCCCCATGCTGCTTTAAATCGAGCTGGGGGCCCCTGCAGAGGGGGGGACCCGCCGCAGGGGACCAGCGCCGAGAGCGGCGAAGAAAGCCCCACCGGGCAGGGGAAGCCACTCGATTGTGCCCACAGTGGGGCAATAAGGGGCCGGGTGACGGCCGGGAACGAGAGTAAAACCCGAGGCACTCGGCTGGGACCGGGGACTGGGGATGGAGAGCGCCTTAGGGGAATCAGAGCTGGTTTTCCCCCCAGCCCTGACCCACATCGCGGGGGGATCGGTCCCTATTCGGGCGGAGGAAAAAGAGCCGCTTCTGCAGTCGGAGACCCCCGGGTCTGATCCACGGGGAGGTAAAACCGAATTCTCTGACCGGTGTAAACGCCCGCCGCTTTCCCCAAATCTGACGCGGAAAGGGACGGCTCTGCGGCGATTTCGATTGTCTTTTCTTTCTGCCCGCAGGCTGGGCGCGTAAAAACGAAAACCGGCCCCGAAAAGCCGGGCAGCCCCCCAGGACGTGTCAACACCTGGAAGTCGCGGAGCCGGCTGCTTTGTGGACATTTCTGGCCCAAACCCGGGGTTTGTGCGGAACTAACAATTCAATTCTTGCTCCCAAACGGGAGATCTCCCCCTTCTGCCAGCCCGCCATCCCCAGCAGGATTTTTTAATTAGTAATTTGGTTGAATGTCTATTTCGAAATCAACTTCCCCAGGACCAATTCGGCCTGAGAACGCCTTCCCTCCGCTTTCACTCCTTCAGCCGCGTTTCCACCGCAACTCATTCCCTGCGGGCGATGGAGACCCCCCGACCACCTCGCGTGGAACCGGGAGGGGGGTCCCGATCCTTTGCAGACAGTAAAGTTTATTTTCAAGAGAAATTTCCGTTTGCGGGGGGCAAAAAGCAAAGAGGCCGCTCCCCTTTCTGAGAGTAGTAAAACGATTTAAGAACGGGGCTAACGGGAGCCGCTGCGTTTTGCTCCCTGTACGTTGAAACGGGGGGAAATGCTCCATTTCGGAGAGCTACACCGCTAAGGGCGCGTTTCTTCGCTCAGGAAATCCGGATTGGCGAAGTCTCGGGTCGCCCGCGGCTCACAGCGAGCGTGAAAAGGGGGGTTACTGTTTCCGCACCCAGCGGAGCCGCTTTCGGACTTGACCCGATTTAAGAGGCGCTGCGAACGTGGTTCGGATCAAGCGCTCCGCTTTCCGTTTACAAACAGGTGGTGGTTCCAGGGCGCGATAAAACCCAACCCGTTTCCCGGGGAGGTTATCTGTCCCCCGAGGGTGGGAATCAAAGCAATGCGGCGGCTCGGCCTGTGGTTTTTCTGCAGGAATCACATTTTCCCCGAGTCCCGAAAGGGAACCCAGGGAACCGGCCAGTTTACGCGGAAAGAAATCCTTCGCCCAGCAAAGCGGAGACACAGGCTGGAAGTCCGGGGGAGCATTTTATTAAAGAAAGCGAGGCCCCCGGCCCACCCCCAAGCTGGATTTCGGCCGGCTGAAATGGGAACCCGTTTGATCGGTCTCTTCGGGGGATCTGTTTGCTAGAAGAGAGAGAGACTGGAAATAAAAAAGGAGCTGCTCCGCTTTGAACTAAAGAAAGTTACCCGGGATTGATTCGGCTTGAAAAGCGACGGCAAAGCCCGGAGCGGGCGGGACACCAGACGGGCGCGGGGTTGGGAACTAACGGGGTAAAAGGGGGCAGGGGCCCGGCCTGGTCTGTCACACTCGGGGCTTAGATCACCAGTGGGAATTTTCTGCCCCTTAGGTGATTCGGTTTTGAGGGGGTTTCCCCTCCAGCAAACACAGAGAGAAACGAATTGAGCAGAGCTGGGCGCAGGAGGGACGCACTGAGAGTAAATTCAGATTGTACCGCCGCTGGTTTTCTCTCTGCCCACACCCAGTCCATCCGCTCTCCCTCCTAACTGGCTAGGAAAGGGATTCTTGGTCCCCTTCGGTCTCACTCTGTGTCTGCCCGTGTAGACAAACCCAAGGGCCGCGATGGCTGGGAGCAGCTTTCTCCCTGTTAATCTGTAACACATCAGCTTCCAGCTTCAAAGGGCGAAATGTGGAAAATCAGGGCTCGACCACTAACGTGCAGCCCTGGGTTAGGAGCCTGGTGGGACATTAAACGTTGGTCCGACTTCAAAGTGCTGCATCATTTCCTTTTAAACGGCCTAATTCTTATTTGGGTGGGTAATTAACTTTCCTTTGCTGGAATTTTATCTCTATCGTTTATCTCGCTCCCCCAGGGCCGATCCGATCCTGACCCGAGGTTTGGGAGCGCTGAGAAGTCAGGGGGAGGGCACAGGGGGTAATTACCTGAGAACACCTCCGGGTCGCTGATTGCAGATCTTTTACCCCAGGACCCATCAACAGCCCCCCCAATGCCGCGGGGCGTTGCCATAGGCTCAGTCTATTCTCTGCCTCTTCTCTCTCACCCTTACAGAATTTGTTAGTAAATAAATACATGGGTCGATCTTTAAAAGTGCAGCCAGACTCCTCGTTTGTTTTGCTGAACTAGACTGACAGGGGCCTTACAGATTTTGCTGAGCACAGAGGGGTCTGAAATATGGAACAGAAGACATCCTACACTCAACTCCAATCGCCAGGGCATTTCTCTGATCTCCCTGGCTTTCTGCTTTGGACTGCTATTTCCCCAGCTCAAGCACTTAGATGGGGGGGAAATAGACAGGGAAGGAGGGTTTTGTCATTAAGGCAGCAAAATAGTAGCCAGGACACCCCAGTTCTGTTCCTGGGCCCCCTACTAATTCTCTCTGCAGTCCTGGACAAGGCACTTTCCTTCCCAAGGCGTGCCTTGCCTGAACAACAAAATCAAATAACAGAGGTGAACAGTGGGCACAAGCACAGCTGACCTTGTTCATAATATGTAGCTAGTAAATAATGAAATGGGAAGTGTGCAGCTTGGCTCACTACCACGCTTTGTAGTGTGTGTGTAGCTTGTCCTTGAGACAGGGATTGGTTCACCAAATTAGTACACCAGCCATAAAGTGTGCAATACAACGTAGACCTATAATGTGTATGTGTTCATCTGTTTTTGAGCAAGTCTGTAATCTGATTTATATCTATGCACATGGGAGTCGTGGGGCACTCTATTTCACCCCCCCTAAAATGGAGCCTGGTCAGCTTTGAAATGCCAGAAGAGAAACCCCAGTGATGAGTTTGGATCTGAACTGCTTTCTTGGATGCCGGAGAACTGGCTCAGGTGTTCTCCCAGATCTGAATGAGGTGTTTTAAATAAGCAGAGTAGAAAAGGTCTGGGAAGGAACCCCAGCACCCTGGGTCCCAGTTTCCCCATCTGTCCAAAGGGAGGACATTTGATTTGCCTACTGAGGGCTGTGAAGAACAGCACTTATAAAGCTCCAGGGCAACTTGGTATGGAGGGAGCTGGAGCAAGTCATTTGACCTGGCTGGTTCTTTAGGCCCTGTCTACACTACACAAATAACTCCGTTGAATCAGAACCCAGGATCAACCAACCCATGGGTGTTAAGGCAGGACTTCCCCTCCAGCTCTGCTTATAAACCCATGGCACCCCCGCATTAACTAGTGGTTTATTCCTAGTGCTTTGATTTAGACTGTCTCGGTACTGGACTCTTCTGGGAGATAATATTATTTTGGGTGTTACATTAGCACCTAGGTCACAGCTGAGATCCTGGCCCTATTGCACTAGGTAAAAAAGGCAGCCCGTACAAGTTAAATAGACAAGGACTGGGAGGGGAAACTGAGGCACAGAGAGAGGGAGGGACCTGTGACAGAGCATGAACTGAAACCAAGATCTTTTTTCTCACATAGTGACCTAACCACTAGATACTACTGCCTCCTTGCCTTTTCTGCAGCCTTGTTACCCAGTTGTGTTTAAATCTTGGGGGAGAAGGGGCTGACAAGAACTGAATCTGATTTAGCCTGGTTCTGAGCCATGGGAATGAGGCTGTCTCTCCCTACAAGATGGCTCCAGATGTGCAAGTGGGTTGGGGAAAAACTATGTTTTAATCATTTGCAAAGGGGGAGCTGTGTTAGTCTAGGTCAGACAAACAAACAAGGAGTCCTGTGGCACTTTTAAAGACTAATTTGCTTGTATTTGTTAGGGAGTTTTAGCTGCTTCCAGAGGACTATAGGCCAGGAAGCCAGACGGGAAGGAGCAGAGACAATCCCCAACCCAGATAAGGGGGAAGTTTGGTAACCTGTGGCATTCTGGGGTTCTCATCTTGTTCCCATAACCCCTGGATCCTCCTCTTACCCCCTGCATCCATCTTTCAAATTTCATCCAGGCCTCAGACTCAATAGCAATCCAGGAATCTGAAACCTCTCGAGTAAAGTGATCTGGGGAGTAACAATAAAGGCAATTGGACAGCATCTTTCTCTCTTCATCTCAGGCATCAGGATGGTGGGACTTTGACAACCCTTCACTCCCAGGATCGTTATTCACAGACCTAAGGCCAGACTGGACCATTGTGGTCTTCCAGCTGGCCCTCTTGAACCACACAGGCCAGAGCAGCTCACCTAGAGATTCCTGCTTCAAGCCCAGGACTCTTTTCGAGTGAGAGCAGATCTATTAGTCACCCAGTGTTGGCCTGGAGGAGCAGGATTGGAGTGCCCTGAAATTAGTCCTGAGCTCCCCACACACATAATCCATGGGAGCGTTATAGGTTGGTGCCTCAATATGAGTGCTGATGCTACATCAGTGCACAAGGACACTGTGGGTTCATGCAATGGCATGTGACAAAATTCAAGACTCTTGCATTGTCCCGTGATGACACACCCAAAGAAGTGACAGACAGTGTCCCCATGTGGGGGGATCAAATAGGACTTTTAGGGACAGGCTTCTATTCCTAGCTCAGGCAGTAACCTGCTCCACAACTGTGGCCAAGTCAATTTAACTGACCCTGCCTCAGTTTCTCCATCTGTAAAATGGGCAGAGCAGGACTGCTCTGATTTCCTGCAGCCCTGGGGGCTCAGTCACTGCTGGTTAGAGTGTACTACAGGGCACTTCAGGTGTGACCTGCGTGAGAAGCACAGCTATTGGCCTTAAGCCACCAGACACGACCAGCCCCACAGTGAGGGCCTGCATTTACAGCATCGGAACCCAGCTATCGCTGTGGGAATGGGGCAGGCAGGCCAAGAAGGGCTAGACAATCTCACAGGAGTGTGGAGGGACTCTGTCCTCAGAAGGGGCCCAGCCAGGCAGTGACAAAGAGAAGCGGGGAGCTCTCACTCCACCAGACAAAGGGACGGGGGATGCTGTTCTTTCAAACCAGACAGAAAAGGGGAAAATCCCACCGCTTTTAACTCCCCCTTCCCTTAGCTGCTGGACCAGAGTGCCCAAGTTGGGCCCCTTCTAACCTCCCCAATTAGGTCCTGCTTCTGCAACCCCCATGCAATCAGCTCACTGTTTAAGACCAGTGGTGATCCAGCGTAATCGGGACCCAAGGCCAAACAGCACTTGGCTGCTCCTTGACAGGAGATGCACCAAGACCATTAAGAGTTGCACTGCTCACCTTCCCAGCACTTTGCCGCCACTCGAGGGCGTCAGCTCATCATGTCTCTGCTGACTATCCGGGCTTTCACATGCTCTTTCACAAGCTCTGCGGTGGCAGATGACCTGGGTTTTGATCCCTGCAGGTTTCAGTACCCATTGGATCCTGCTCTCCACTGAAGTTCAGGGCAGAAGCAGATGTTAGATGAGACCCTCCTGGATATGTCTCTGTTTCCTGCCACTTTCCTTTCAATAGCGCAGTCCTTAACCAAACTCAGCTGAGAGCAATTTGCAGAAGGGAGGAAAGGTCTCTTTCTGTACTGAGATTTCAGGGAGCTTCTCAAAGCCTTGATCATTTCGCAGGTAGTACGGACAGAGGGGCCCCCTGGCCAGGGCATTGGAAAAGAAATCAGCACACTGCAAAGCCAGGCCTGTAACTGTGCAGCAAGCTCTTCGGGTGACTGCAAGGTGGGGCTGGGTCCTGCTCCAGCTGATGCCAGCGGGACCGTCGAGTGGGCAGGGGCTGCAGGAGATGGCCTGGGTGCTGCCAGGAGTGGTGCCGGGCTGTTATCGCACCCCTGGCTTGAAGTGATTTCCAGTTTGGTTCAATGGCTCTCCGCACCCCCATGATACAAATTGTCCCAGCACTCCTAGGATCTGCCCCTTAAAGACACCCAGTTCAGTGCTCCCAAACATAGGAAAATCTTCCACCAGCCTCCGCAGGGGCTTCCTTTGGCCCATACAGGAGTCTAACTCTAACCAATCACAGCCCCTTTAACTGGATTCAGTGGTTCAGGTTGTTGTGCGGAGCCCAGATCCTCAAGGATGCAGACAAAGCCTGAGCCATCCAAAGGGGCCTGCCAACCACTGGGGAAGGCGCAACAGCTTTCCCCAAAGCAAGGAGAGGCGATCCTACTCTGCATTCAGGACAGGTGGGAAGCACGGAGGCCTCTGCATTTAATCTCAGCTCTTGAAATTTTCATTGTGCGTCTGAATGGCAATTGGCTATGAATTGCCAGGGGAGCTGGTGTGGATAGAGCTGATCATGCAACTCTTCTACGCCACTTCCCACCTGGCTGAGAGCAATGTAAAGTCCTGCTTGGAATCCAGGCATGTATCAAGCCTTAGACTTCTGTTATTGAACCTATGGCTGGCTCTTATCACCAGGCCGGACGGGCTAGGCCGAGGGTAAAGCACTGAACTCTTCCCTTCCTCGTTCCGCCGTATGGGAGCTGATGCTATCACTTCACTTTTTTATGCCCCAGCAACCCTTCTGTAAATTGGGCACATGAAATACGACTGGCTACTTCCTTCCCAGGATTCATTAGTTAACTGCACTGGGCACCATTAAGTTGAAGAGGATCATTACTTAGTGGCAAGTTTGCTTAAGATCCTACCTATGAGGAAGATGTTTTCTAGAAACAAGATGCATATTTTGAACGGGGTGGGTGGGTGTGTGTGGGTGGGTGGGTGGCTGGGTGGGTGGGGTATGATTAACCATTGGAGCAAGCCCTGTTGACTTCTCAGTCCCTTGAAGGCTTATGGACTGGATGGTTTTCGAAAAGAGATGCTAGAGTTTGGGCTTGATGCAGGAATTACTGCATGAGCTTCTCTGGCCTGTGTTATTCAGGAAGTCAGACCGGATGATCAGAATGGTTCCTTCAGGTCTTCAAATCCATGAATCTTCCTCCTGGAAAGATTCGTTTGGAAATGGCCTGAGAGACCTCAGCTGATTCATGTATTTATTTTCCCCGTTGCCGTCTGAAAGGCAAACCAAGTGTGTTTCCATCTCAGACTGCTAGGTGCTTACAACGCTGACATTCTCAATGAGAAAAATAGGCAGGGAGGCTCCCTCGCAGCAGTTTTATTGTGTTAATAAGTTTGGCGTCTATAAGCAACATATGTAAATGGCTGATATACTGTCTTGATGCCATTTAACATTATGTTGCTGAGGTGCCTGGAAGCCAAGTTTGCAGCTTTTCCACTAATGTGCCGGGAGCTGCCAATTTTGTTAAGTTGGGTTTTTTAATTTAAACAAGTTAGCAATCTGCCCGTGCCAAAATAATGACTCGGGCCCTTGTCTCTCCATTGAGATTTCCTGGGAACAGGGATAAATATTGTGAGTGTTCATTCCTCTTTTCAGCTCAAGCGCCCAAAGCGAAATCTCTGAGAAGAACCAGAGGAGGCTTCTCAATGGCTTGTTTTCTGCACCACCTCTTTTCATGTCTTGATTTGGTACAAATCAGTCATTTAGGGAGTCAGACACTCCTCCACCCCCTGGAGCAAGGTACTTAGTGTGAGTAAGAAGATCTGAATCTGCTCCTAAACAGCAAAGAAAACATCTTCCTCCTTGGTGTATTTTCAGGGCCAATCCTGCTTTCACAACAGCTTGGCTATTGATTTCAGGGGGGAAGAAGGCTCATGCTCTGCACCGATTCCTGTGACGTTTCTGTGTCAGGGATTAATCTTTGGGCTGGATTTCAGTAAACCTCAGCAGCTGTTCCCTGAAAAAGAGCGAGGGAAGAGGGCAACAGAAATCTCTGGTGGCCAGCAGAGGTGAATGTTTCTCTCTTTCCCTCTGCAGCCACTCACGGTGCTAATCGTGGTTGTAAATGCACAGAAAAGATGGCAGAGACTGCTTGGAGAAAACTCCGCAGGCTTGCCAAGCCCGCAGCCATCCTTGTCAATAGCGTAGATGCCAATGTCTCTGTGCTTCCCCCCCTCTCAGGCTGGGGGAAAAAAATACAGTTAGTTTCTCTCTGTCTCGAGCAATTTTCAGTGAATTTATGTTGAATTGATGGTTTCTTGCAGTCATATGGATGGCACACTCCCAGCCATTATTAGTGTAAACAGATTTGTGCATATTATATTTAGTCATTCCATATTGCTTTCAGGAAGTCTGCACATTTTAATGGCATATACTTATAGAGGGCCATACCCTGCCATGCACTGAAGGAAGGAATCAAATGGGAACCAAAGGTTATTTCAGGCGGTGACAGAAGCCTTTAATGGATAGACTTAGTTTTCTCCTTCCTTCAAGGCAGGCATCAGTCGGATAATAAGCCTTTGCCTTTATTCACCTGCAGACCTCACAGTGCTTTGCGTGCAGGATGTGTGAATATCACTAAGCTAAGGAAAACTAGGTACAGGGAAGGGAACATACCTACCCATGGTGGGAGTTAGCAGAACAAGTGGACAGAGAGGCTGGATTTCCTCAATCTCTCTTCTGAGCCAACAACCAAAAGCTGGCTTCATTGCTGTCACTCCCTTTTCAGCTTATATAGACGCATAGACTTTAAGGTCAGAAGGGACCAGTACGATCATCTAGTCTGACCTCCTGCAAAATGCAGGCCTCAAGACCTCACCCACCCACTCCTGCAATAGGCCACCAACCTATGACTGAGTTATTTACATCCTTAAATCATGATTTAAGGACTTTAAGATACAGAGAATTCACCGGTAGGTGAACCATGCCCTGTGCTACAGAGGAAAGCGAAAAAACCCCAGAGCCCAGGCCAATCAGCCCTGGGGGAAAATTCCTTTCCGACCCCAAATATGGTGATCAGTTAAACCCTGAGCACGTGGGCAAGTCTCAACAGCCAGTTACCCAAGAAACAATTCTCTGTAATAACTCAGAACCCACCCCATATACTCTCCCCTCTTAGACCACTTGTAAATCCACCACACGTAGCCAAATATCAGTCAGTTTCCAAAATAGGCTAATCATACCACCCCTCCATACATTTATCAAGCACAGATTTGAAAGCAGTTATGGTTTTTGCCCCCACAACTCCCCTTGGAAGGCTATTCCAGAACTTTACTCCTCTAATGGTTAGAAACCCGCGTCTAATTTCAAGCCTAAATTTCTTGATGGACAGTTTATAACCATTTGTTCTGGTGTCCACATTGGTGCTGTACTCAAATAATTCCTCTCCCTCCCTGATGTTAATCCCTCTGATGTATTTATAGAGAGCAATCATATCCCCCCTCAGTCTTCTTTTGGTTAGGCTAAACAAGCCAAGCTTCTTGAGTCTCCACTCATAGGGCAGGTTTTCCACTCCACAGACCATCCTTGTAGCCCTTCTCTGCACCTGTTCCAATTTGAATTCATCCTTTTTAAACATGGGGGACCGGAACTGAATGCAATATTCCAGATGGGGTCTCACCAGTGCCTTGTACAGCGGCACTAACACCTCCCTGTCTCTACTGGAAATCCCTCTCCTGGTACATCCTAGAACCGCATTAGCTTTATTCACGGCCACATCACATTGGCGGCTCATAGTCATCCTATGATCAACCATTACTCCCAGATCCTTCTCCTCCTCAGTCCGTTCTAACTGATGTGTCCCCAACTTATAGGAAAAATGCTTGTTATTTGTCCCTAAATGCATGACCTTGCACTTCCCATTATTAAATTTCATCCTGTTCCTGATACTCCAGTTTACAAGGTCATCCAAATCTTTCTATATGGTAACCCGATCCTTCTCTGTATCGGCAATACCTCCCAACTTGGTGTCATCCGCAAACTTTATTAGCACGTTCCCGCTTTTTGTGCCAAGGTCAGTAACAAAAAGGTTCAACAAGATCGGTCCCAAGACAGATCCCTGAGGGACTCCACTGGTAACCTCCCTCCAGCTTGACAGTTCACCCTTCAGTCTGACCCGCTGTAATCTCCCTTTTAACTAGTTCCTTATCCACCTTACTATATTCATATTAATCCCCATCTTCTCTAACTTAACTAATAACTCCCTATGTGGACTGTATCAAATGCCTTGCTGAAATCTAAGTAAATTAGGTCCACCGCATTCCCTTTATCTAAAAAATCTGTTATTCTTTCAAAAAAGGAGATCAAGTTGGTCTGGCACGATCTCCCTTTTGTGAAGCCATGTTGTATTTTATCACAGTTACCATTATCCTCTATAGCCTTAAGTACTTTCTCCTTCAATGGCAGTAAATAAAGTAATTCCAACCTCTTATTACTCCCAGGTGGAGGTTTGAAGCAAGGACTTTTAGAAGCAGCCAGGCAACATTTTCTGCCACGTGAAAAGGCCAGTTTCCGGGTATTGGTGGAGTAACTCCAAGCTTGTCCACACCGCAGGATGTTGCACTGGGGTAGTGACACGGATGGAGCAATACTGGGGCAAACAGCTGATGCGGACACATAGCGGCTTGTCCCCTTGAAGCTTGAGCTACAAAGTGCAAGCCACTTACACTAGTGAAGCCACATCAGTGCAACCCTGCCCCACTTCATACACCAGACCTCACTCTTAGCAGCTTCCTCCTCCTTAGCAGCCACTTGGGATGGGGGCAGATGCACAGATTTTTACACGCACGCTGGCTGTTACTGAACAGGCTGCAAAGAGCAGCCACCATTCAAACCCAGCTCAGGGAACGGCTACACTTGGCACCACGGCATCACAGGAGATGTGCTGCCGCAGGGTAGACACCACCTATGTCATGGGAGGGATTTTCCCATCAGCGTGGGTAAACCACCTGACTAGAACGGTGGAAAGATGCTTCTGTTGACTTTGGGGTGAGATCAGTTTAACCAGGCAGCTCAGGGGGTGGGGATTTTCACACCCCTGAGGGAAGGCATTATGCCACCCTACTTTTCTAGTACAGACCAGGCTTGGGACACAGAATCATAGAGTTTAAGGCCAGAAGGCGCTGCCAGAACTTCCAGATTGACAGCTGGCGCATTTCATCTTGTAAATACAGTCAGGGCAGGGCCAGGAGCAGGTGACTGAGCTAATCTGGGCTGGAAGGGCGGAAAGATGACAGGCTGCTTAGGTGAAATCCGGGCTCTGTGATGGGAAGAGCAAAATTCCCAGGCAGCCAAGATTTCACCCTCTGTGTTAAGCAGAAAGCCCTCCTTCCTGGGAGTGCCTCAGCAAGCATCTCCCACAGCATCTCTTGGGAACTAGAGGACCAAGAACTCGGTGGGTTGAACTCCCCCCTCCACACCATTTCACTGGCTTCAGTGGACGAGCAGCAGAATGGGGCAGTTCTGGATGTGCCTGTCCCAAAGGAACGGCATTCTGACCGTGACTGTGGGGATGTGCGACTGGCCCAGAATGATGCCAAGTTTGCAGACTGCACTAGGAACGTTGCTATTGCTATTGATTTAACACGAAAGACACTCAGACTTGTTAACACTCTAAGGCTGTAACGCTATTTAATACAGTTCAATTGCTTGATGTCCGTACATGTCAGTTATTCTTAAAGTCAAAAAGGGTCTATGAGCTTAGAAGAAACGAATATTTTTATTTGCTTATATATGCCGTGAATATCTACAGATTTACAGAGCCTCGCGTGCGAATTTATAGTCTTATATGGTGGGGATAAATCACGGCATGCAAATCACGCCTTAAAATCGTGAAATCAGCTCTAAATGCAATAAAAACTACAGTATTCAAAAGTTTAACAAATGGAGAGTGGGCCTGAAGATGCTTCTCGCCTGGAGTGGCATTTGGTTTAGGGTGGGACAAGCCGTGGAGTACGTTAGGGCAGAGGAGTGGGTGTCAGGATAGCTGAGTTACAATCCTTGGAAAAACCACATAGAATCAGAAGGAAAGTAAATCATAATAATTTAGTCTCATAAATTATTATATCTTGGTGCTTTCTGAGATATAGTTGTTCTCCCAGATATTTTATGCTGCTCAAAGGGAAACTATATTATTATTATTATTATTTTATTTAGTGTTAATATTAACCCCTAAAGGCACTAGGAGCTGTACGAACACAGAACAAAGAGATGGTCCCTGCCCCAAAGACATTACAGTCCAGATAAAAGACAAGAGATACCCAATGGATCCAGACCAACCAGGAAGTACCAGGGGATTACCAGGAAACAAGAAGAAATATTGGGTCGCATCATCATCAGTGGTCCCTGCACACAGCAGCCGCCTAATTCATCTCAATTTTTTGTTGGTGCGGCTGCAAAGGAGAGTTAAAGGAGGGTTTGGAAGGTGGATAATGGTGACATATCTTTGCAGAAGTTTATGCGTCGCTCATCCCAAGCAGGAGGAGCCGCATGGGAGAAAGCACAGAGAAATACGAAAATACAATAAGTGGGTGAAGGAAGCTGGCATCGCGGGCTGATCAGAGCGAGCGCTGACACGTCACTAATGAACGCGAGATGCTAGGTAGTATGTGAACAGGCCTCAAAGTGCCTCGAAAGCGAAGACAAGTAGCTTATTTTGAGGTGCTGGGGAAGGGAGAGTTGAGGCAGGAAGGATGCAAAGAAAGGGGTGAGATTGTCAATGTAATGAGCAAGGACAATGCTCTTTGCAGCCGCGTTTTCAGTGGATGGGAGTGGCGCAGGACTGCGCTTATCAAGCTCAGAGACAGATGTTTCTAATCTGCTACAAGTTCCACCGATGATTATTAGAAGCAGAAGCATTTTGAGAGGAAAATGTCTGATTTTATTTATCCTGAGCCTTTGACAGCAGACGGCACTTTGTCGCTTTGGCAGTTTTTCCCACTATTCTTAATTAGGCCTCTGATCTTGCAACCAAACCTTCATGGACATGTTCCTGCACCTCTGTAGAGTCTCATTGACGGCAGGGGTTTGTCTGAGCAGAGTTAATTGCAAGATCAGCGGCTTAGTTAGTCAGTTTCCTTTGTTAGGCGGCTTCCTTCACACAGCAACAGGAGAAAGGAAAAGACGATAATGGGAAAATGGGATTGTACAGTCACAAAAATTGGTAAGGGGACTCAGAGAACCTGGCACCCATTGTGTGAAATTTTCTATAGAGTTTCAATGTTTTCAGATGGTGTAAATCAGTGAAACACCGCTGACTTCAATGTGAGTCACACTGGCAGGGGCCGTGGGCCTAGATTTTTAGCTGAGGGTGCCCTTTCTTTTCTTGTAAGGTTTCTAGCTGTCACTTCCTGGTAGGTATCCGTTCTGCACCAGAGTCCGCTTTCCAGAAACCGGTTACGCTCTGAACTGAGCCTGGCATAACTGAGACCACAATCTGGACTTCAATTTACAGCACGCTGATCAGCGCTGAAGGACCCGATCCTCAAGGGTGTAAGTCAGCACAGCTCCATTGAAGCCAATGGCATGATGCCAGTTTACACCACTGAGGGCCTGACTCAAAGTTTCAAGACAAATAGATCTGTGCAAAATTGCCTAAAAGTGACAATTTTAGGATGTTTAGACCCCAAATTTGGGCTTATTCCTTTCCCCCCCCCCACATTTAAACATAACAGCCAGTTACGCAAGGGGACAACTGGTACAGCTGAGCTGAGATTCAGGCCTTGATATTGGTAGGGTCCCAGACTGCCATTACCTCTTCCATTTGAAATAAATGGGCCTACTCCCCCGGATTGCACGCACAGGCCCTCAGCTACACTTGGCAGTTCAGAAAACAATCTATATATGTTGCTGAAGGAATAAACGCCTCTTTGGAGACAAAATGCTCCAGAACGTATCATTTGTTGTGAGCCAAGGATCTGATTCTGCACAGCTCACCAAGAGTGAGGAAATGCTATGGCCCAGGGCAGCAGAATTAACTCTTTAGCGAGTTGTCCTTTTAATTTTCTGTCTGCTTCCATCAATAGACAGGCAGAAAGAGAGAGCGTTGGGATGACAGGGAAAGTCACAGAAATGACTGCCTGGGCCTTTAGTAACATTGATATATAGGGAGTGAAGGGGAGATGTAAGCTTAGCCAGCCTTCGATCTACACTGCAATGGGGAAAGGATTCAGGAACTGATTCACCATGACTACCCAGGCCAGAGGAAAGTATGCCAGCTCTTGGGGGGTGGAGGGTCCTACGTCAGGTCCTTTCAGCGAGGGAGATAGGCAGAACATCGGGATGGTGTTCTTGGATGCGAGTGTGAAAAATCAATTGGAAAGAATTAGTGATGCACCGGAGCGGGCGGTGGGTATTGTGCAGGGTGAATTATAGGCCGTCATGCAGACTCTGACTCAAACAAGTCGTCCCGACTCACATGGGCAACGCCGCTGCCTATTCCTGAACTGGTGTGAGTAGGGCGAGGGTGCGGCCCTGGAGGGGCCATCGCTGTGCAGAGGAACTCGAAAGGCAGCTTTAGACAAACGGAGACGCATCGTTTGCATTGCTTTTGCTGCGGTTGGGGTCTTGCAATCTGGGGCTAGAATCTGCTCCTCCCTTGGCCCATCGAGCAGCCGTCCACCAATTCGACCTCAGTGGTGTTGCTCCTGATTTACACCAGGATAACTCAAAGAGAGGCAAGCAACAAGCAACGACACTAGCGTGTAATTATTAGCAGCTAATTACAAGCCGCAATATCAATTAGCAAATCATTACTCAAAGCGCTGGCTGGGATCATTTAGTTGGGCTGGTCCTGCTTTGAGCAGGGGGCTGGATGAGATGACCTCCTAAGGTCCCTGCCATTCTTAATCTTCTATGACTCTATGAGAGTCATGCCCAGAAGACAGCTGATTGCTTATTAACGGTTTTCCAGCAGTTTTGTTCCTTCATGATCACTACCGCCCGGCTCTTAGTTGCCTAACTCCCCCTGACTGTTGTGGCTCCTTTGTGCCTTCAATGCAGAAAAAACACTTTTCAAAAAGCAGAGCCGGCGGCCTGTAAACCGCTGGCGCTGAAGTAAAAGTAGGGATTACTGCTTTCCGTAGCTCTGGCTCCAATCTTAGCTTTCTCTCCCCTGTACCAGTGCAAGTGTGCCTGTGCTGACGGAGTGCTATTGTGTGTTGGCGTGCCTCTGTGGGGCCAGGGATTTGTGTTTACATAGGGCACCGAAAAAAGGAGACGTTAGACTGGATGTCAGGGGAAGATTCCTATCAGACTGCAGAATCCTTTTCTGAGCGGAAGATTAAAACAGTTAAAGCCAAAGCAGAGAAAGCAATCAGGCCCCGATGCTTAAGTCCATTCCTACTCAGGACAGCACAGAAGTATGTCGTCAAGTCCCTTTAACTTCAGTGGGACGTAACACCATGCTAAAATGCTGCCACAAATAGAGATGTTTTCCTAATTCGGAGGGTTGGAGAACAGACTATGGGGAACAATCCTGAACTGAGCCCAGGTCCTGTGGTCTAGCATATGTCCTAACAGAGGGTACGTCTACACTTGTAAATTAAGTCGACTTAAGCTTGCTTAAGTCGACTTAATTTACTCTGTGTCTACACTACACTTCCTTAAGTCAACTTAAGCAGCTGCTTAAGTCGACTTAAGGAAAAGTTAAGTCGACTTTATAAAACCTAGTTTTAAGTCGACTTTTAAAGTCGACTTAAGCCAGTGTAGACGTGGAGTAGCTCTAAGTCGACTCTAATGCGACTTAGGGCTCTCCAGGACTTCCCCACTGCCCTCCCTGCCAGGGTGGCTGGCACAGGGGGAGCCTGGCATGCCCCCCCACAGGACAGGGCAGAGCTCTACCCACCCTGCCCCATGCCCTGCCAGGGTCCCTGTCCCCCTTTGCCCCATTGTACCCAGGGCAAAGGCTGAGTCCCCTGGCACTTGGCAAGGGGTGCCCACCCTGCCACCGTGGACCAGTCCCAGGTCCACCTAACTCCTACAAGTTGGCCAGTGTGGACACTCTAGGTCGACTTTGTAGGCCCCCCCCCAAGTCGACTTAAAATGTAAGTGTAGACATGCTAAGTCGACTTAAATTAACAAGTGTAGACATCGCCAGAGTGTTCAGCGTCCACTGAAAATGGATTGAACCCTTCTACTTCTACTTCTAGGATTCTTCTGTTCAGTGCACACCTTTCTTTGCACGTACGTGTGATGTACATTGTGTGTGTGTTTGCATGTCGTGCGTGTGGGTTTGCAGATGCAAATATACAGGAAACCAAAGCTCTTGGTTGTCAGCACAGAGGTACCACACCAGTTGTGCTGTTAGGTGCACAGGCTGGGATAAGATGCTCAAAATTTCCAACCAGTCTCCAGCAGAACCAAGGAAATTAGAAGATGAGAAAATAGATCTGTCTCCAGGTAAATCTAGGTGGGTTTGTCACCTCTTTTGGAAAGACTAGCCAGATCACAGCTATCAAGGCCAGAAGGGAACTTTGTGATCATCTAGTCCAGGGGTCGGCAACCCCAGGCATGCATGCCAAATGTGCATGCGGGCCGAGCCTGAGCGGCACACGGCACAGCTCAGGCTACTCCACTGACCCCGCCCCCCAGCGTGGCCTGGGGTCACAAAAGCCGCTTGCCATGGCTCACCACCGTTCGCCATGGCTCGCCACCGCTCGCTGCTCTTCCCTTCTGGGAAGTGCCAGCTGGCCCCATCTGGGAACCGGAGGGCCTCAGCACTGGCTAGGAACCCAAGGTCTGGCCCCTCCCACTTTTGGCCCCACCCCCAGCACCTGCTGAGAGTGCAGTGAGCAGGGCTGGCATGGAGGCCAGCAAAAGTTGCCGGCCCCCGATCTAGTCTGACCTCCTGGATAGCACAGGCCAGAGAACTCCTCTAAAATAATTCTTAGAGCAGAACTTTTAGAAAAGCATCCACTCTTGACTGAAAAATTGCTGGCGATGGAAAATCCATTGTGATCCTTTGCAAATTGTTTCAATGGGGATTTACCCTCCCTGTTAAAAATGTATGCCTTGTTTCCTGTCTGAATTGGTCTAGCTTCAGCTTCCAGTCACTCGGTCATGTTCTACCCTTCTCTGCCAGACTGAAGAGCCCATTACTGAATATTTGTTCCCCAGGTAGATACTTATAGATTGTGATCAAGTAATTCCTTAACCTTCTCTTCGTTGAGCTGAACAGATTGAGCTCTTTGACTATGTCTACACTAGCAATTCAAGTCGATTTAAGGAGGCTTAAGTCGACTTAAATTAAGCCGCGTCCACACTGGGCTTCCATTAAATCGATTTAAGAAATTCCTTAAGTCGACTTAATGAAAGCTTAAGTCAACTTTATAACTACCACCCATTAGGTCGATCTAACCCTTCCTTAGGTCGACCTAAGTCCAGTGTGGACGCATAAGTCCACTTTGTTAAGTCGACTTAAAGTGTTGCCACTTGTTAAGTCGACTTTAATAAGGTTGCTTTTAAGTTGACTTAAAGTCGGCCTTATTAAAGTTGACTTAACAAAAGTCGACTTAACTTTTCTAGTGTAGACATAGCCCTAGAGTCTGTTACTATACGACAGGTTTTCTAATCCTCGAATCATTCTCATGGCTCTTCTCTGAACCCTCTTCCATTTATCAACATCCTTCTTGAATTGTGGGCTCCAGAACCGGACCCCGTATTCCAGCAGTGGTCCCACCAGTGCCAAATAGAGAAGTAACATAACCTCTCTGCTCCTCCTCGAGATTCTCTTCGTTTATGCACCCCAGGATCACATTAGCTCTTTTGTTCACAGCATCAAATTGGGAGCCCATGGTCAGCTGTTAATCTACTACAACTCCCAAGTCTTTTTCAGGTCACTGATCCCCAGGACAGAGTCTGCCACCGTTATATGTTATAACAGTACTAAGTGAAAGAAGTATACTACATTAATACTATTACCTTTATCACTCAAATTTGTAATCTCATAAAAACAAGATATCAAGTTATTTTGGTAGGATTTATTTTGCCTAATGCATTTTGATTGGCACTAATTATATTACCACCCTTTAATTCTTTATTAATTGATTCCCATATCAGCCACTCCATTACCTAGCTGGGATTTGGGTCAATCAGAAAGACATATAATTACCCAGGTCTTCCTGTTTGCCCTTTTAAAGTATTGACACAATGTTATTCTTTCAGTCTTCTGAAACTTTGCAGGTGTTCTGTGATTTACCAAAAACCAACAGAAACAGTCCATGAGTTGCTCAGACAGATCTTTTAAAACTCTTGCATGCCAGTTATCAATCTGCTGATTTAAAAATGTCTAATTTTAGTACCTACTGTTTAACATCCTTTTGCAATACTAGTGGAATGGAAAGACTGTCATCAGACAATAAGACTACATCATCTGTTTTCTTTCCCAAATGTAGCACCAAAATGTTTATTGAACAGGTCTGCCTTTTCTGCCTTATTATTGATAATCCTACCTTTCCCATCTAGCAATAGACCAATATATTTGTCAGGATTCTTTTTGTTCCTAATGTACTTTAAAAACTTCTCATTGTCTTTCATTCTCCTGGCCACAAATTTCTCCTGGTGTATCCCTTTGCTTCCCTTATCAATTTTCTACAATTCTGTCAGGTAGCAAAATGGTATGATGCCATGCTATCACATAAACTAAGCCTTTCTGCCTAACATACCTTATTCAGTGAGAACATGGTCTTGTAATTAAGCCTGAAGAGTCAGGAAATCTGGGTTAAATTCTTGGATCAGTCACCAAATCCCTGTGTTACCTTGGGCAGGTTATTTTAATCTCTCTGGGTGCATCACACTTGTAAATTAAGTCGATTTAAGCTTACTTAAGTCGACTTAATTTACTCTGCATCTACACTACAGTTTCCTTAAATCGACTTAAGCAAGTTGCTTAAGTTAACTTAAGGATAGTAAAGTCGACTTAATGAAAATTAAGTTGACTTTATTAAACCTCCTCTTAGTTTGACTTAAGACTTAAGTCGACTTTTTTAAGTCGACTTAAGCCAGTGTAGACCTGGAGTAACCCTAAGTCGATTTGGGACTACTTCAGGACTCCCCCACTGCCCTCCCTGCTGGGGGGGATTACAGGGGGAGCCTGGCATGCCCCCCCACAATGGGCAGGGAAGAGCCCTGCCCACCCTGCCCCTATGCCCTGCCAGGGTCCCTATCCCCCTTTGCCCCATTGTACCCATGTACAATGGGGCAAAGGCTGAGCCCCCTGGCACTGGGCAAGGGGTGCCCCCCTGCCCCCGTGGACCTGCCCTAGGTCCCCCTAGCCCCTAGAAGTCAACCTAGGTGTCCAATATGGACTCTCTAGGTCAACTTTGTAAGTTCCCCCCTAAGTCGACTTTGTAAGTTCCCCCCTAAGTCGACCTAAATTAACAAGTGTAGACATAACCTCTGTGTCCTCAGTGCTCTCCTCTCTAACCTGGGGATAGTGATACTTATCTAACTCACAGGAAGTTTGTTAAGCTGAGTTCATTAATATTTATGAAGTGCTTTTATATCCTCAAGTGGAAAGTATTATGGAGTTGCAAAATGTTACTATTACTTACACTGAAGGGTTATATATTTCCACAGTTCATTCCAGATTTGGTTTAATAACACCAGTTCGATAGGAACCAGCCAAAATTTCTCTTCCACAACATGCCTTTCAGACTAGCACTCAGGAGAAGTAAGGAGCGTTCCCACATCCCTCAGGAATCAGATGTCAATCAGGTTTGACTCCGCCTTTGCCCCCACCAAGCTTCATCTGAAGTCTCACCAGCTCCAGAGAAAGTAGCATTTAATTGGTGCACCAGAGATTGGCCTTAGAGGGAACTGATAGGCAGGAATGAGGGTAAGGAGGTTGGGTCTGCTGTTCAAGAAGATTCCCTTCACTCCAGGACTGGAAGTGAGTCATTCAGGAGGGTAACTCACTCCATGCGGCTGCTTTTCTTCTCTTCTCTTTCACTGTAAAAAAACTAAAACCCAAACTCTGATTAAAATCCCCCCCTTTTTTTTAAATTCACCTGCCCATCTTTCCTCTGTCTCTGTCTGCCTTTCTATCCAAACTCATAATTAATCGCTCAAGGCAAAAGTAATGAATGTTAATTGGCCATCTGTACAAAGACTAATTAAAATCTACCATGCTGGGGATTAAAACATACCTATAGCAACTGACTGAATTGAGAATGAGACAGAAGAGAGATTGAGAAAACAGCTGAAAGGGCTGTGCAAAACACAATTTCGCTTAGGTGTGAGATGAGTTGCAAGTTAGGGTTCTGAGATGCTTTATTTAAAAAAAAAAGGGGGGGGGGGAAACAAAAAGGAAAGAAAGAAACTTCTCCATTTGCAGCCGATATGGGAGAATTTGTGCAATGGAAGTAAAACCCACAGGAGATTTCAAAGGAAGCGCAACTTATGTTAGGCCTTCACATTTCAGTTTTTGTTTTGTTTAAAAGAAAAGAATCGACATCCCCACGAGAACCTCAGAAAGGAAAAGAAAATGTCTCATGATCATTCCTTGAAAGGCTCAGTGGGGTGAGACAGGAGAGGTTGGATGAGGAAAAATCCCGTCAGGTGTTAGGAACCCCAAAGCAAAAAGATTTGTTTCAGAACCGGATAGTGAAACTGACTAACACGTTGAAGTATAAATAACCTGTCTAATATCACCCATCCAATTTAGGGTATGATCTAAAACCCTTTCACAATAATGGAAAGACTCCCATTGACTTCAGTGGGCTTTGGATCAGGCACTTTATAAAGTGCAAAATATAAACACAGGAATTGCCAGACTGGATTAGACCCACGCTCAGGTTCCTAGCTCTGACCCAGGCTAGCACCAGCTGTTTCAGAGGAAAGTGGAAGGAACTCTGTAGTGGACAGTTATGAACGATTGTGTCCAGTTATTTTAAATTTCTTCCTAATCCCCACAGTTAGAGACTGGCTTTTGCTCAGAAGCATCAATTAAAAAAAGTAAATTGCGTTTATAACATTATTTCAATTTTAATGAGAAACTCCTGCTGCCTGCTGGTTATCACGATCCACTCACTGTTTTCCAGTGCTGCTGGTAACCACTTTAACCACCTTGCTTAAATGGTAAGTTCTTAGAGGGCAGGGGCTGTTTGTTATATGTGGGGTTGGAGCTTTTAAGAGTTGTAAGTAACAGTAACAACACTTATAGGAAGGAATTTAGTCTCACTTATCCATATCTGTTTTATCTTGCGAGTTGCAGTTTTTCACGTTGCAGTGAACCCTGGAGGCAATTTTTTTTGCTTCGCAGCATATAACAGGCTGGCAATTTCAGCCTGAAACTTCTCCTGCCGGTAATCAGGCGCTGATCCTGTTGGGAAAGGGTTAAATGGGTTCTGCTGTCTTAGGCACAGGAGATCCTCTTGTGCCGACCCCTGAAACCACATGTGGAGCCTCTTGCAGGATCAATGTTCTCTTTGAGTCACGTGGCTCATTACTCCATCTGGAGTTAAAAGAAGTGGGAGTGGCTCTCTGAGGAAAGAAGATCTAGGGTCTAGGGCAGAGTTGTCTTGAGGGAGGAACCTCAGGAACAGTGGAGACATTTGAAGATGAATTTTAAGGTGTCTGATTGTTAATTTCTTTATTAACAAAGACAAACCCCAGACAAGGATCACAGCCTGTGAACTTTGATTTGGAGTAGATTGGGAAAGGATCCTGTTCACACAGTGGTTGTTTACAAGACTAAGCTGGTAATTAATTGAAGCAAATATAACACTAGATATCTTTCCCTCACCTTTAGTAGCACACAATTCCAGGTAAAGTAAGGGGTCACTAAGAACTTCAGTGCGGCTCAGAAGGTACATTCTCTAAAGACAAACTTTCATAAAACATCCCTAGAAAAGAGGTGTTAACCCCTATCCCCATTTCAGGGATGGGGAGATGATGTTCCAGCTGGAGTTATTTATATCCTCAGCGTCAACAACTTTGGATCCTCTCTTGAAGTCTTTCTGAACATCCAGACATATGTGAAGTTGGGGAGGGGAAGGAGAAAAATTTCAAATGGGCACAATATCTGTTAGCCAAATGAGCGTAACATTTCATACAACACTCTATATGCCAAATTCTGCCCACCCATGCAGCCACATGGAGTACAATACTGAGGGCAGATACCATGGTGATGAGCAGAGATCTGTCGAAAGAAAGAAAGAAAGAAAGAAAGAAAGAAAGAAAGAAAGAAAGGTTTGTCCCATGCATGTCTCCAACAATAAGATTTAGAGGACCTACCAGGGACAGACAATGTGGTAATATGTTCACTCTCTCTCCCACCTCTGCCTCTCTAAGTAACACATCAGGGTCAGAGGAAAGAAGCACCGTGATGCCGTTTCTAGCACAATGGCCTTGGAATCATTTGGCCCCACTTCTACTCCAGGTTCTGTTCTGTGTGAGTTTAGCAAAACACGTCATCTCTCTGAACCTTATTGATAAGAGGAGGATGGGCTAATCCTTGTCACTGGAGCTTTTAGGGACAGATTAAGAACACAAGAACAGCCACACGGGGTCAGACCCATGGTCCATCTAGCCCAGTATCCCGTCTTCTGACAGCGGCCACTGCCAGGTGCTTCAGAGGGAATGAACAGAACAAGCAATTATTGAGGGAGCCATCATCCAGGAACTTACCTCATTCTTTTTCGAATCCAGTTACGCTCTTGGCCCTCACAGCACCCCAGCAACAAGTTCCAGTATTTGACTGTGTGATTGTACGAAGAAGTACTTCCCTTTGTTTGTTTTGAACCTGCTGCCTAGTAATTTCACTGGATGACCCCTGGTTATACAAACACCTGCCAGGAATGAGCAAGGTATACGCTGTCCAGCCTCGGTGCTGGGGACATATTGAGATCCCTTCCAGCCCGATCTTTCTATGATTCTATTATAGCGTAATTTGCCCACCTTTCTGAAGGGCTTTGAGATCTGTGCATGAGAATGATAGTCCTTCAATATTGCAAACCCAAGGAGTTATCTCAGGGAGGAAGACTTTGCCTGTCCTCTGCAAGACGGGCCCAAGTGTTCATACGTCAGACAGAATGCGCAGGCCGCACTTCCGAAGAGAGGCCTGGGTGGCTTGAGGTGGCTGTGGGCTCAAGGATCTCTCCCGGCCTTCGTCAAGTGAGTTGGTGGCCTCAGCCCAGGTGGTTAGCAAACGAGTATTGATCAGCACCTTTGCTGGCAGTCCCTGCAGAGCGGCTAAGGGCCGACTAGGCCAAAGAAGATGGACTCTTCTCATCCCACAGATGGGGCAGAGCACAATCAACGTGCATTGACTTTGTGGGGTGATGCAGGGACTCAGCCAGGCAAGAGCCCCGAAACTGTACTGCACATTGGGTTCCCTTGGGATGAAAGGTGTAACATTCACGTCAAACAGTCACGAACCCGGCACTGCCTAGGACCTCCCAGCAGCCACGGTGCTGCACGCCAGACTTATTGCGTCTCCACGGCAGCAAGAGACAAGATCCCCAGATCCGTAAGCACCAGCCTCCAACCACACCAACCCTGACGGGCACATTGGACTCCACCCACCAGAAGGCAACGTGGCCACACATCCGAGCCAGCTCATGGCGTCACCAGTAAAGGGGGGATTAGAGTGTTAGTGAATACACACTTGCTTTGTGACATTTACTGGCACCCTTGGCCTGCAGTGATGGGAGAGTTAAAGGAGATAGGCAGAGGACACAGCTGCCGGGGCCTTAAATACATTCTTTTAATGGGCAGTGTCAGGCAAACCCAGACCCCAGTCCATTTCCTCTCCGCCAGCCTATAGTGCTAGTCTCACAGGCTCCTTGTCCCAATATCCTCCCCCTGCCACTCCCAGGTTTGGCTCTTTCCCCTCCAGCGTTCAGATCAGGCAGCTTCCTCCTCCACAGTGGCCCAGCAGGAGGTCATTAAGAGAAGATTGTCGGCAGATAGAAGGAAGTGCTTATTCCCCTCTATTCAGCTCTGGTCAGTGGTTAAAGTATAATTTGATGGGCCCTTGAAGGAGGTTCCAGGGAGGATGGTTCCAGGGAGGACGGAGCTGGGCTGTTCTCAGTGGTAGCAGGTGACAGACCAAGGTCTCAATTGCAGCTGGGGAGGTCTATTTTGGGTGTTAGGAAAATCTTTCTCCCTAGGAGGGGGTGAAGCCCTGGAATGGGTTACCAAGGGAGGTGGTGGAATCTCCATCCTTAGAGGTTTTTAAGGCCTGGCTTGACAAAGCCCTGGCTGGGATGGTTTAGTTGGGGTGGGTCTGGCGTTGAGCAGGGGGTTGGACTAGATACCTCCTGAGGTCCTTTCCAACCCTATTCTTCTCTGATTCTGTGAGAGGACAGGAAAGCAGACGCTGGCTCTCCGCTCTGGTGCTTGGAAGGAGAAGTCCTAACTCCTGCTCAGCCCTGAGATGGAGCGTGCTCAGTGTGGATGGAATCTTCAGGGCATTTAGCTGTGAAGCACTAACGAGAGTCTACTGCGTGTGTGCAAAGTGCAATTTTAAAAAGGTTTATACATTGTCCAAAGTGGGGCAGATTGCCAGGAGGACAGCAATGGGGAGATATCTTACTTAAAGGCCACCCACCTCCCCACCAAATTTCAAGACAGCTCCAGCTGGTGCTTCTTTCTCAAAGAAAAGGCTGCCAGCATTTTTTCCACAGGGGATAAAAGAATGTATTTTCCCATAGTCTCATTCTCGGAAATGGCTGAACCGTTTAGGTTGGGTCTCATCATGGGAAGTGATGGGCAACTTTAATGATAGCTGGCGCTACAAGTTCCGTCTGTAAGAGACAATGTGGTATAATGAGAGAACTCCAGGCTGGGTGTCAGGAAGGCGCTGGTCTATTCCCAGTTCTGTCACGGGCCTGCTGTGTGAATTTAGGCAAGTGACTTCCCCCTCTCTGCACCCGTTTCCCCTCTCACCTTTGTCCCATCTAGTTAGACCGTTAGCTCTTTGGGACAGAGACTTTTACTGTGATTTTGAACACACCCACCAGAACGGGGCTCTGATCTCAGCAGGTGCTTCTCATTGTGAGTAAATCACTACAACCCGGAACCTCAACAGAATCAGTTGGATTCATTTTTCTGGCTTCATCCAGATGATGGCGAGTTTCTCTTTTGCAGGGAGGCAATTACCAGCAACGCAATTCTTGAAAACCACATTTAATACCTGCAATTAACAAAGCATTTTTGTGCAAAAAGAGGCCTCTCCCCAGCCAACCAGCACACGTTGGCATATAACCGGGGAGCACAGAAGCTATAAATTGTCCCCATCACAGGCACTGTTGTAGGTGTTTAAAATATTATTGCTGTGAAGTGGGAGAGAAGGGGGGGGGGGGCGAGGATGCTCCCTCACTCGCTCTGTGCTCAGAACTCGCCGTCAATACTTAGTTCCAGTTTATGCAGATGACGCTCTGTTTACTCACCACAAAATGACCACGGTAGCTCTATTACCGGAGTTATTTCCAGCCTCGCTGACACACTCATTGGGTCGCACTGAGTACAGCAGCAGGACAAACACCACGCTCACAGAGGGACGGCTTGTGGCACGTTGTGGCTGCTGCTGAGAAGCAGTTGTCAAACGCACTGCAGAACTTTGGCTGTGAGGGACGCATAAAGCATTATAATTTTTGGTCACAGGTTTCTGCGATTCTATGGACACCTAATTCTAACTTCTATTCCTGCACACACTCTTCCCTCCAGCCCCAGAGGCTGAGCCCGTAGAAGAGCCCTCCCCCAGCATAGGTCACCAGCTGTGGATCAACCCAAGACATTCAGCACCAAAACGCAGGGAATTTGAACGGACAGAATTACTCTGTCAGCTGGCAGTAGGAGTAGGTTGTTACCTACTATATGGACCAGTCCCTAGAGGGGGGAATGAGACATGCAATTCATGTGAAGGTGATATACATTAGTAAAAGGCATTTTGGTGAGCAGCAGTCAGGTTGTGAGATTCTCACCCAACTAGAAATGAGGTAAGTTTGGCCCATTTTCCTCTGTCACTACCCAAGCTCCTGCCCAGCTTATCCAATTTCCTGCTTGGGGGGCACCTGTCCGAGCAACCCCAGTGGAGTCCTTCCATATAGCTGGCGCAGCCCACCAAGAGTCAGACTGGCTGTGAGCAGAGAGGGGGCAGGAACCAAGAGGGGGAGGCACAGCTATTACTGCCAGCTATTAACTGGAATGTTTTGTAATGTGGATTCTGATTAACAGGAAGCAGGTGAGAGTGGAAAGTCCAAAGCAGTGAAGACCAAATGAATGATCCACATGCACAGACTGGCTTGTTAGTGACTCCTTCCCACCGCCCCCGTAATGAGCTTTTTCCCTTTGGCTCAGTTTTTGCAGCTCCCCTCGTTTATTTATTGTTTGGCTGGTTACACAGTGATGGGCAAATGTCACAGAGCTGGTGCGGAAAAGTTCAGCTCCTCCCTTGATCCTTTGGGTCTGAAGCAGGGGGCTGGGAGGAAGAGAACAGGCTTCTTAGGGGCAGCTTCTTGCCCTGGGGCCAGTCGCAGCTCACGCGGTTCACGGGGGGTGTGGTAACGAAGAAGTTAGCTTCACATTTTTGAACCACATACAAGACGCCAGATCTTCAGCTGGTAGAAATCAACAGAAGCTCCACTGACTTCCTGCTGGGAAGCTGGCCCACGCAATGGTGACATGATGAGGTAGCTTTTAACTGGCTCTGGGTGTGAATGTAGCTATGGCAAAAGGCGTCATGTGTAGAACACATGTCGCCTCCCCCACCCAGGGTGCCTAGAAGACAACAGCCTTCTACTGCTAGCAGCTGATGGATTTACTCCTTTTCCTCAAGTGGTAAAAAATTCATGGTTCGGTGCTTCATCCTCAGCACTCAACCATGGCTGATGACCCAATGTGAGGGGTTCTTTAAAAAGGTGCTGACTTTCCCTGGAAACTGAGGGCATCTGTCAATCCACAGCAAAGACAACATTTTGCCATTTTGTATCAACCCTGCCAGGAAAAACCAGACCTCAACCATTCAACACTGTGAAAAACTTCCCACGGGCCACCAAGTAGCCATCAGCTGGTAACAGCTTTTACTCATGGCTTGGTGTCTTTGAGACCACCTCCTTGTTGTATGTTTGTACAATGCCTAGCACAACGGAGCTGTGGCTTCTACATAAGAATGGCTCTACTGAGTCAGACCCATGGTCCATCCAGCCCAGCACCCTGTCTCTGACAGCAGACAATGCCAGATGCTTCAGAGAGAATGAACAGAACAGAGCAATTATTTAGTGATCCCTCCCCTATCACCCAGTCCCAATGGCTGGCTGTTGGAAATTTAGGGGTGCCAGGAACCCTATAAGTGCTAGGGCAATACAAAATAAATAAAGGTGGGCTCAGGCTGGACTCATAGATTTTAAGGCCAAAAATGTACAACAGTGTGGCCATCCAGTCTGAACTCTGGCATAGCACGGGCCAGAGAACCTCACTCAGTGATTTCTGCATCCAGAGCTATCATGAGGGCTATATATTTCAAGTGGGAAAGGAAGATCAAAAACGCAAAGAAAGGGGAGAATAAAACCAAAGCCATACAGTCTACGAAATGAGACCTTCAGCCCTTGTCAAAGTCAACCTCTCAGTATCTTTCCATACGAAGTGATGTGAATCAACCCAATTAAGCCTGGGAGAAGAACTTGGTAGCTTTGCCCTGGAATGGTTTAATTAATAACAGATCGTTCTGAAATGTCCCTCCATTAACCACAATATAGCCTACTAAATAATAACTCATTAAAGGCACTTGAAGCCCTGGGGAACAGCACAGTTTACCAGCTAACTGATTGCCTCATCACTTTTAACTGGGTTAATCTGTTATCTGTCTCCGCTTTACTGACCAACCAAACGTTACGTATGGCAGAGCAGACTCTCCTCCATGCCGCCGTGGGGTTGGGTAGCTTTTTATTTAATGCTAAGACAATGACAAATGGGTCCAGAGGATGTGAGGAGGAAAAATAAAAAGTTCAGGCACAGGGCTAGAGAACAGATCAGAAGGTATGTTTACATGGCTGTTGGAAGCATGCCTCCCAGCCTGGCTAGACAGACTTGAGCTAACTGGCTTGCACTAGCACACTAAAAATAGCTTTGTGGATGTTGCAGCACCAGAGGAGGCTCCGGCTGGCTATCCAATCTCAGACCCAGAAGGCCTTTCTTTCTGGGTGCAGCCTGGTCTCTTTTGTTGCTGTGCTTGCATCTGATGAGGCCCTAAAGCTGCTGCATCAGTATAAACCCCTTGTGCAGAGGCATTGCACTGATGTAAAAATATAACCTGCACCCATGCAACGTACTCCATTTTCACACCATTTCTTACACTGCTGCAGTGTGTCTATATCAGGGAATCTGCTTCCCTGCTGCCCGGCCCCTTGCACACCAATGCAGACAGAAAAAATGCCACTGCCACAGAATGGCCATATTTTTATGGCAAGTGTCACCAGATGGTACTGTTACAGAGAGTCTTCCAAGCTGTTATTGTGCAAGCCAGTGTTCAGTCTTGGAAAGACAAGTTGTGTTGTTCGTTTTGGGTTCTGGAAGGTTCTGTGTAGAGACAGATTTCTAGTGAGGGAGCTGTAGGCGCAGGAGAAGTTCAATCTCTGCCGTGGTCTCTGTTTAGAGTTGAATCCTTAAGGCAGAGGTGCTTTTGGGAGCGAGGTGTTGGTGTTGAGCTGTGGTTCTGGCAAGAAGGGATGTCCCTGTGACCATCTTGGCTCCAGGACTGGTGTTTCCATGGGAATAAAAGAAGTTACACTTCAAATAGATCCAGACTCCCCCTCACTGATTCCTCTTCTATTGGGAAGCCAACCTGCAAGGCCCTGGATACCTGCTACTGCTCAGATGTCAAAAGTGGGACATAGACCCCTTCTTCCAGCACCAAAGTATTGTACACCCACTTTTCAGGACTATAAGGGGCATCTAATGGCTAGAAATTGGCAGTAGGTATCATGGGAAATGATTGCCTACAAAGGACTACTGCAAAAAGTGATATTGAGGTCATAATAGATCATAAGCTAAGTATGAGTCAACAATGTAACACTTGTGTAAAAAAAGCAAACATCATTCTACGATGTATTAGCAGAAGTATTGTAAGCAAGACACAAAAAGTAATTCTTCCAATCTACTACGCGTTGACTAAGCCTCAGCTGGAGTACCGTGTCCAGTTCTGGGCGCCACATTTCAGGAAAAACGTAGACAAATTGGAGAAAGTCCAGAAAAGTGCCACAAAAACAGAAACATGACCTATGAGGGAAGATTGAAAACCTGGGTTTGTTTAGTCTGGAGAAGAGAAAACAGCGGGGACATGATAACAGTTATCAAGTACATAAAAGGTTGTTACAAGGAGAAGGGAGGAAAAATGTTCTCTTTAACCTTTGAGGATAGCACAAAAAGCAACAAGTTGAAATTGCAGCAAGGTGGCTTAGGTTGGATATTAAAAACAATTTCCTAACTAGAAGGGTCATTAAGCCCTGGAATAAATTGCCAAGGAATGGTGCATCTCCATCAATGAAGATTTTTAAGAGCAGGTTAGACAAACACCTATCAGAGGTGGACTAGATAATTCTTAGTCCTGTGGTGAGTGCAGGGGACTAGACGAGTGACCTCTCAAGGTCCTTCCAGTCCTGAAAGTCTATGATTGCGTAGTGCAGAAAAGAACATGCAGACTGTTCCGAGTCCATTCAGACACAAGGGGAGCTGTTGTGCCATAGAAGTATTTGGGGTTTGTAAGACAGGAATCTCCGAGACATCAGCTTCAATGGGAACCAGAGGACAAAATTGACTGGTGGCAGCCAGAGCAACTGAGTAGCTGAATTTCACTGGTCCAAACCCAATCAAGTGTAAAAAGCAACATCCCGTATAATGAAAAGTGTGTACCATCTACGTAGTTTAGGTTTAAATGAACTGTTTAATCTCTATACTTACATGGGCCATGGGCATTTCCTATAGTCTTTAGGGGTACGTCCACACTGGAGCCTTAGGTCAACTTAAGGACGGTTAAGTTGACCTACAGACCACGGCGTCCACACTGGGCTGTTATTAGGTCGACTTAAGTGCTTCCTTAAGTCGAATTAATAACAGCACCTCTTAAGGTTGACCTAAGGCTTAAGTCGACCTTATTAAGTTGACTTAAGACAGTGTAGATGGGGGATAGCCCTTAAGTCAATCTCTTTGGCCTCCAGGCCCCCTTGCAGAGTTCCTGGCGACTCCTCCGTTGACCTACCACCTCCAGTGTGGAAGCAGGGCTGTGGACTCTCTAAGTCGACTTAACAAGGTCTGAACACTCCAGTCGACTGCCAGGGTCCACATTGGCAGGTGCTAGGTCGACAGAGGAGTGATGCATTGTGGGTAGTTGTCCCACATTGCACCTAATTGGCCTGGAGGCCAATTAGATTGACTTAAGGGCACTCCCCATCCACACTGGCTTAAGTCGACTTAATAAGGTCAACTTAAGCATTTAGTCGACCGTAAGAGGTGGTGTTATTAAGTCGACTTAATAAGCGCCCAATATGGACTCAGCACTCTGTAGGTCGACTTAACTGTCCTTAACCTGATTGCCTTCTATGATGAGATGACTGGATTTGTGGATGCGGGAAGAGCCGTTGACGTGGTATACTTCAACTTTAGCAAGGCTTTTGATTCAGTTTCCCACAGCATTCTCATCAGCCAGTTAAGGAAGTATGGGTTGGATGAATGGACCATAAGGTGGATAGAAAACTGGCTAAATCAATGGGCTCAGTGGGTAGGAATCAATGGCTCGATGTCTAGTTGGCAACCAGTAATGAGTGGAGTGCCCCAGGGGTCGGTCGTGGGGCTAGTTCTGTTCAACATCTTCATTAATGACCTCGATGATGGGATAGAATGCATGCGTAGTAAGTTCGTGGATGATACCAAACTGGGGGGAATGGTAGACACGCTAGAGGGCAGGGACAGGATTCAGGGAGACTTAGACAAATTGGAAAACTGGGCCAAAAGAAATCTCATGAGGTTCAACAAGGACAAGTGCAAAGTCCTGCACTTAGGACGGAAGAATCCCATGCACTGCTACAGGCTGGGGACCAATTGGCTAAGTAGCAGAGCTGTAGAAAAGGACCTGGGGGTTATGGTGGACGGGAAGCTGGATATGAGCCAACAGTGTGTTCTTGTTGCCAAAAAGGCCAATGGCATATTGGGCTGCATCAGTAGGAGCGTTGCCAGCAGATTGAGGGATGTGATTATTTCCCTCTATTCAGCACTGGTGAGGCCACATCTGGAATACAGTGTCCAGTTTTGGGCTCCCCACTACAGAAAGGATGTGGACAAATTAGAAAGAGTCCAGCGGAGGGCAACAAAAATGATGAGGGGGCTGGGGCATATGACTTACGAGGAGAGACTGAAGGAACTAGGCTTATATAGTCTACAGAAGAGAAGACTGAGGGGGGATTTGATAGCAACCTTCAACTACTTGAAGGGGTGCTCCAAAGAGGAGGGAGCTAGGCTGTTCTCAGTGATAACAGAGGACAGAACAAGGAGCAATGGTTTCAAGTTACAGCTGGGGAGGTCGAGGTTGGATATTAGGGAAAACTTTCTGACTAGGAGGGTGGTGAAGCATTGGAATGGGCTACCTAGGGAGGTGGTAGAATCTCCGTCTTTGGAGATATTTAAGGTCCGGTTAGACAAACCTCTGGCTGGGTGATTTAGTGGGAGTGGTCCTGCTTTGAGCAGGGGGTTGGACTAGATGACCTCGTGAGGTCCCTGCCAGCCCTATGATGCTATGATTCTAAGTCAACCTAAGACTCTAGTGTGGACGTACCTATGGCGGTGACCTTCACGTTCCCCGTGAGAGAGGGCAGTGCTGTTACCCCATTTTACAGATAGGGAAGTGAGACAGCAGCCCAGACCCACAAAAGGCACTGAGGCTTCCGTGCTGGTGTCTAACTTTTAGGCACCTAGAAAAATCACAGGAACAACAATACAGGCCACAAGGCTTGAGTCATGCAGCTGGGCTCCCTCCACCGTGAGTGGGCAGAGCTAGGCAGCTTAGATCCACAAAAGCCAGCAATTAGCAGGGTGCCACCGAAGCCAGGCAGCGGGAGATGCTGGCAAGAGGGCTGTGGGCTAAGTCCTGCCTCCCCCTCAGAGTTTGGCACTGAAGCCCAGGCTGCAGGGAGGAACATTTTTCTCCATTAGCAATCCAAACTCCGGGGGAAGACTTGTGCCCCTTGGCCTAAGTCACAGAGAGGCCTAATCTGGTAGGTGCCCTCAGAAACCACCTAACTCCATAGGGTTGCACCGTATAGATCTTTACCCAGTACTTAGAGTGAAGGGCAGAGAAAATGCCTTTTGGGTTCCTGCTGGTTGGCTCGTGGTGATATGAGGCAGTACTTCAGCTCCTGGCTAAGAAACATTTAATATATGGGGGAAACTGAGTGGATGAGGCCCTGCTGACACACTGCCCCGAGAGCAGCCAGGGGTCAGCGGCCAAGCTTTGGAAAGGTCACAGCCTAGGTACCCTTTTTAATTTGGAAGGTTTTGCGCTGGAATCAAGAGGATTTGGCAGGGATTTGGGGCAGATGCAACAGCAGGTCTGAGGTTCAGAAATCCCAGACGTGACTCCAACTCCTTCAAAAAACAAACCTTCTGCAGGCTTCAGCTAATGCTAGGGGGTGACTCTGCTTGCCAGCATGTGGGAAGCATCGCTGCACGGCGAGCGTGAAAAGAAGCAGTGTAACCTGGGGGTTAGAGTATTCGAACCAGGAACATGCTAGGGCATTACAGGCAAGGCACCCGGGTGCTATGAGTGACTCTGGGCAAGGTGCACAAGCTAAATGTTTCCAGAAGTGCTGAGTCCCACCTAGCCCCCACTGATGCCAGGGGGATTTCTTAGGTGACAAAAGGAAGCAGGATCAGGCCCTTATGTCTGCATGCAGCACTGTCAGCCATGAGTCATTTGGACTGCGCGTGGCCGTATTCTGGCTCTCCCTCTGCAGTGCCTTCCGTGAATGGCTCCATCTCCTCTTCTCCTGCTGCACTTTCTGCCCACTGTCAGTCCGTCTCCGCCGCCACAAGAAGCTGTTTCCCGCGAGTCCTCAAGCTGAAGTCAAAGGGATGGGGGCTGGAAAAGGCTGAGACAGACGCCCCATTCTGAGGTGAGAGAGAGCACAAGTCACAATGTGAGAGAGAAATAGCTGGGGAGTTGGTGGGTGACTAACATACACGAGGAGAGCTCCCCTCTGTGATCAGAGATGGACTCAGTTTTCAATAGCCCTCTCCCTCAGTTCAGATCTGAAGTCCATCTCTAGCTGGGACAGACCACATCCTCTGAGCTCCAGCCTGCTTCACAGCGAGCTCCATCCAGGAGCTGGAGCAAAGAGAACATGGAGACCAACAAGAGGAGACCCAGGAGCTAACTTCTGACAGGAGGAAACATTTCCTATGGACAGTTTTACCCGTAACTGCAGGATTTCTTATACCTTCGTTGGGTTGGCTATTGTCAGAAATGAGATGCTGCAGTAGATGGACATAGGAATGGCCAGACTGGTCCATGTGAAATGCCTGGTTAGCACCTTCATGCTGAAAGGAAAGAAGAAAACAACCACAAACTAGACACAAACAAGCGTCCGCACAGTTTGAGTTCCAGTTTTGTCTCGACTGTTCACCAGTGATCACAGCTCAGCTAGACCTCTGTACATTACACAGCAATGTCTAGAGGCTGAATAACACATAACACCCCCCCCACCACCCATTAAAACCTTCCCCTTACACTACAAGGGACAATTGTGCATCACAGCTGTCCGGAGAGATGGTGGGGAAAATTGGGGAATGTAGGGAAAGAGATAATGACTTGGATGGTCACAGCTTCTTCTGGCTTCACGTCAATCAAACTTCAGGCACAATTTCAAGGCAGGCTGTGAGCTAGCGGCTGGCTCCCTTCCCTCCACCAGGTGGGTCTGTTGGAAACTCACACCTTTGATAGGGAAGGGAATCCAAAACTGGAGCACAAATGGAGATGCCTCAGTAAATGGCCGTCTCATGCTGGGATTCACCCTCATCTCCAAACCAGATTCTCAAGAAGAGAGAGGAATGGTGGGTGTGGGCAGGAGGTTTAGGGCCTCTCCCATGATCTTGGTGGGATGGGGTAAATCGTATGACATGATGGAGGCCCAAGGGGCCTACAGAGCCCCAGTGGAGAGTCCGATAGAGCCAATGGAGGTGAACTGCCTTCGGCAGAGAGAACAGGTTGGAGCAGTCTTAACCCTGCGACAGTGAGCCAAGGGGAAGAGCGAAACACAAGCCATTCCCCTTTCTCTCCTGGCTGCACTGAGTGTCATTGAAGAAGGATGAGATTGGCTGCTGCCAGGAGGCACCAAGTCACTCAATAAACGTTAAGAAGAGGTATCCAAGGTCAAGGATTCCTCACTCTGGATTCCTGGCTGAACACACACTCGGTCAACCCTTAGCAATATATATACACACGGGCATGTCTCTCACAACATCCCCAGACACAAGGTGAGAGCTCATCTCTTTGAGACCCTGGCACACCACTGAGCCCTCCTTCCCCCCTTTCCTGTTTCTCTTTGACCTGTCCCCAGCTCCCCCAGCAAATCCACTTATGCCTCCTGTCCTTAGCCAACAATCTCCTCCGTTCAGCCTACATGGGGACCCTTGAATAGGGCACAGGGTGACAAATTGGGGGAAGAAGAGAAGAGGAAGAGGAAAAGGAAGAGGCGAGGAAAACCAGAGAGGGAGACAGGGTGAAAACCCAAAGGGCCTCGTCTGAGTTTCCTTTTCTTCATTTTGCTCTGCTAAGGAAGAAGCAGGAGGAAGATGAAGCTGAAAACACATGACAGGGCAAAGAGGAGTCAAAGGCACAGCTAGAGCAGGCTGGTCCGTGGCTTGCAGTGGACGCCCAAGCGACACGTGGATTGCTGGCCTGGATTAGTGAGCTCTCCCTGGTTGTCTGCCATGCAGCAGAGTCCTCGCTTCCGTCTTTGGCCTGTTGACAGCACCGTTTCCCCCAAACACCGCTGAACAAGAGACTGCTGTTTAATTTGATTGACGGCGTCAGACTATTTAACATCGTTTGCATTTGATAACAGTGCGATGAGCCCAGCAGGAATCCCGTCTGACTGATGACCCGACTTTCTGGATTCAAAGGGGCGAGGAAGGACACAGACCCCTCCCTGCAGAGCTCTCATAGGGGAGAAGAGAAACGGCATCTCCTAGCTATGAAAAGTGGTGAGGCCCAAGAGCCAACTCACGGGTCTCAGAAACACAAACGCCCAGGGCTTGGATGAGTATTAGAGACCCTGGCTGATACAATCGCCTCACTCCGCTGAAATGAAAGGCAACACCAGCAATGGATAGCTGATCTCCAGTTGGGCCCAGCAGGTCTCCTACGATAACGGAAGTCCATGTTCCTAGCAGGAAACATGACACACTTGCCTAATGTTCAGAACAAGGCTGGACAAACTGCTTTTCAAACTGGGTTTGAAAGAGGGGGAGTCAGGGCGGCAGATGGGGTAAGAAGCGGGGTCGGGAGTTGGGTTTTTTGCTCTTTATATGACACGTCAGCAGGGAACCCAAATAACCATGTGTTGACTAACACACAAACAAGCCAGCCCTCGCTACATGTACAAACGGCTGCTCTGATGGGGCTCTCTGGTGGCTTCTAAAGCAGAGGAAATGGAGGGGACCCCTAAAAGCTCACAAGCTATTTACTATTCAAATCCTAGAAAACACAGCAACGCGCTCATCTCTCCTTGTTGGTCCCTAAGATCAGGGCAACGGCTAGCTACCATAACCGGCTGGGGACAGACAGACAGACAGACAGACGGAGCCTTTGTCACAAAGTCCTCCAGGTTTTTCTTGCCTACTGGCTCTGGTCTAGCTTCCACTTAACATCCATCACAAAGTCCGCGCCCCCGGAATAGCATGCACATCATTTAGAGACGGGCCTGAACCTAAGCCAGTACAAAACTTTGGGGGAGTCTAGATCTGGCCCACTGCTGTTATTCAACCAGGAGTGGATATACCAAGGCTAAATGGAGCCACCAAGCGTTTGGAAAGACTCTTGGTCAGGAGTAGGGCCTGCGCCCTCAACTTCACCAAGAATTCACGTTCCCAGAGTCCTCGAGACAGGCTGGGCCTGGCACCACCTGCTGTTCTGCTCCATTGCTGCATCTGACTGGAAAAGCTCAGCTCCCAGATATCCCGCTGCAGTCTGCCCCAGCCACCGGCCTTGCTAATAACCTGCAGAATCCACAGCTGCTAAGGGAAGATTTTTAGAGAACGATAAAGCTGTCAGGGGGCCTGCTGTCAGATGTAAAAGCTTCTCCAGGTATCTTGGAAGCCTTTGTAACACCCTCAAGCTGTGACAAGCACATGGTGGTTATGCCAGACCATTAGTTCCTTGTGTTTTCCTCTCTTAACTACATGTTCATTTCTTTCGAGCTCCCATACCTCCCTCCTGTCCATGCAAAGGGCAAATTCCACGGCAGACCCAGAAGCTGACGCTCCGACAGTGCAGTGAAGCCAGACGACACCAGCTTACAGACCATGCCAGGGTGGAGAGTGGGAAAGTAAATTGAGCAGAATATAGCCTAGATGATCCCTGGATTAGATGCTCCTCAATGCAGCCTCCACCTTTTCTGAGGATAGGGCTTTGCTGCCAAACCTAAGCATTTAAAATTCATGACTCATCCTTCTCCCACCTAAAATAATTTGATGGACTTTAAACTCATGAGATTTTAAAAAGAAGTCACCACTGCGATCGTTTTATTTGCCTTTGGGTTTTGAGTCTTTGAGGGTGCAGGGTTGTTGTATAGTAAAGCTGGGAAATGTAACCAGGAGGGCTAGAAACTACTTTTTAAATACAAGCTGAGAGGGTCGCGTAATCACGTGACTCCAGGAGCTGGTGCTTTAAGGAAAAATATGGTGAGACTTGTGCTAAAAATGCAAGAGCTGGCATCACTGTCTCATTTAGAGCAGTTTAGAAAACGAACAGGGGCATTTTACACGCCCTGGGTCAGTTTTCCAGCTAAGATGCATGATGGGACTCCAACCTCAGGAGGGAATCCTAGGTGCTGCAAAACAAACAAGGAGTTCTGGGCACTCTAGACGAACACAGTACCTCTCTGGAACTCGGCACTGCTGTATCACCAATGATAGTGGGGATGTGATTTGTCCAAGGTACGTCTGAGACGGAAGCCAGAAAAGAACCCTGATCTTCTAGTCCCCAGTCCTGCACTGTAGCCATTAGACAGCACTTCTTCAGCAAAGCATCAAGTTGGAAAGGCCTGGGCTGTGTTTAGCAGGAGACTGAGGAGTGCTGGGCTGTGTGGAATGCTGACAGTGCATTTGTTTATTTACCGTCTGTCTGAGAAACAACCATCAGCTCCTAGAAAGCTCCTGGTTCCTTGAAGCTGAATCAAGGAATACCCAGAAACAGCCATGTGTTGGTGCCTCCTGCCTGCACAGATTGCAGGTGGAAATGCAGGTGCGGGGGAGCTGTGCCACCCACTGGTGAGAAATAGAATAACCCCCAATAAAATTTCACAGAATCCTAGCAGATTAGAGTTGGAAGGGACCCCAGGAGGCCATCTAGTCCAGCCCCCTGCTCAAAGCAGGACCAACTTCATCTAAATCATCCCAGCCAGAGCCAAGCCAGGCCTTAAAAACCTCTAAGGATGGAGATCCCACCACCTCCCTAGGGAACCCATTCCCGTGCTTCACCCCCTCCTAGGGAAAAAGTTTTTTCTAATATCCAACCTAGACCTCCCCCACTGCAACTTGAAACCATTGCTCCTAGTTCTGCCATCTGCCACCACTGAGAACAGCCTAACTCCATCCTCCCTGGAATTCACCTTTAAGTAGTTGAAGGTTGCTATCAAATCCCCCCTCAGTCTTCTCTTCTGCAGACTGAACAAACCCATTTCTCTCAGCCTCTCCTCCTATTTACACTGCAGTAGCTGCCAAAGGCCTGGAAAAGGCCAGGGCCCTGCTGCACTGGGCGTGGAATAAGAACACTGAAGGACCGATACAGTTCACCTACCATCTCTGTGCCTCACTCAGTGAGAAATGGGCCAGGCCCTTACAACAGAGCTGTTGAGGTGCCAGCATGCTACAGGCAATAGGACTGGAGGATGCCCATAGCTGATATCCATTGGTCTGTCAGGGGCATCCCTCTTTTTCCATACCACAGAGAAGGTCTTTAGTTCCCTAGAGGTCCCCCTGGTACATTTCCTTGTGTTCTGTCCAATGTATCACATCCATCGTCCACCCGTGGGAGCAGACTGAAATTTCCATTGCGACTTCTTCTCCAGTCTCGCTTCTAGCCATGATTTTGGGGTTCACTTTCATCGATGTTGGGGTGTTTCCTCCTCAAGGTTGCTGTGAGAGTTACTCAAAGCAGTTGTCAAACAAACAAGGAGTCCTGTGGCACTTTTAAAGACTAACACATTTATTTTTCACCATGCTGCAGCAGCTTCCAACTACAGGGTGGCGGATGTCTTTACCCGGTCTTGAGGTGCCCTCTTCTGGCAAGATGGTGAATTGCAGAGCACGAGATGAAAACTCGATGGGGTATTTTGCGTTTTTTCTCCCAATGCATCCTTCAACCCAAAGTGTTTCACAAACTTAAGCAGCAGATGTATGCACTGCTGTGCCTCCTTTCACGACAGTGGTGTGGCACAACAGATATTGGTCTCAACCGGGGCCATCTGAAATGTTGGTGCAGGTGCATGTTAATGGAAGGGGTGATCCAGAATTCTTTCTCCTAGACCTTTTTATCCAAAGTAGAATCAGTGGAGAGAGGCAGGAAGGTAGTGCAGGGTCTTTGGGAATCTGCCCTGATTCCATTGTCTTTGAGCATTGGCTTAAACCATTTCCATGTAACATCATCTAAGGTGTGGAGCCATTCCACTCTGCCCCTTGAGTAGGGAGGTCAAGGCCACACCCCTTTGCTACAGTACAGCTGTGTGATCTGATGCCTGAAGGGGAAATTAACATTCATGGGGTGATCAGGCAGCCTATAGCCCCAGCTCCCTCAGACAGGGTCCAGGAGCCGATAGCCCCAGTCAAGTCTAAGGGCTCAGAGGCAGAGGGTGAACACCAGTAAAGTAAGGGATGGAGGGACCCGGGCCTCCCAACTCTACCACCTCTCAGGCCAGGGCCCTAACAGTGCAGAACATTCCACAACTGGGTCAGAGAGACTCCAGACAAACCTCGCTTTCCCAATTGTCTGGCTCCCCTCTCCAGAGTACCTGGGCCTCAGGGTTGCCATCAGCCTCCCCAGGATAAACAGCAAGGGGTAGTCTCAGCAGATCCTCCACGTCACAGATGGCAGGCCGCTCCTCCATTTCTTCTCAGTTCCAGGCAAACCTGGCAGCTCCTTAGCAGTGCACCGGTCAGGCTTCAACCCCCGCACTGCAGGAAAGATGTCCACAGCTGAGTTAGAGGGCTCACTTATGCCTATTATACTTCCTGTCCTGCCCTTCTGCTTCCGGGCATGGATATGTTGGCTCCCTGCCACACGTCCTGTGCACAAGAACTCTGTATCGGAAGAGAAGCAAATGAATGTCAGGGCTTGCTCTTTCAGAGCCTACATTGGGGTGGTTCTGGGAGCCTCTGCCTGCTCCCTTGTTGATTTTGCTGTGCGTTAGATGTTTCAGAACAGCTGAGTTCCTGAGACTCATCTCCAAAGCTAAGACAACTATGTCCCATCAATGGCCAGAAATACCCTTTCCCCATCCATGACCAACACAGCCATTTCTCCCCATTCTCTCCAACAGCAATTTCCTGTGCCTTGGTCACCTCCACAGTCATCCACTGGAACGTCCTCTACTGAGGACTGAAGGTGAAGGCCAGGCAAAAAATTCAGCTAGCCATCGATTTCCTAATAGGGCTCAGTCAGAAGGAACTCTGTTGAATTTAGGTCTTTATACCACCCATCATCCTAGTGCCTGAGCACTGACATTAGTTGGATGTAGCCTGGGCACACTTCTGTGAGTTGGGAAATATTACTGCCACCGGCTGAGTGTGATCTTGCCTTCATCCAAATAACCATGCAGACTCCACCTCTCTCCTCAGCACAAGCCAAGTCAAATTGAGGTTTTTTTCCTAAATGCTTAGAACTTGGTTAAATTTGGGGCATTTCTTCCCCTGGGAACAACAAAAGAAACATCCCTGATCCAAGAGTGAACATCACCCCCACCATATTTTCAGTGCCTGCGGCACAGAATGGAAGCCCACAAGTTTCTCAAAGTAACAATTGTATGATTTTTTTTCAACATAGCAAATATTTTATTTTCTCCTAATCTCATTCTGAGAAAGAGTTGACCCATTTCTGCGGCAACTTTCCCTCCAAAAAATTCAACTTGAGGCAGACTCCTGGCTTGGAAAAATTCAACTGAATGATTAAAGTTTGGCACAGTTAGAAGCAACAGAAAACAGGGTCTTCTAATGGGAAGTATGTCTGGCAATGTTAACTGCAGACATCGGTACCAGCTCCACCTATAAACGACAACACAGAATTGCATGGCCCACAGGGTTCATTTCTCTATCTTGTCAACAGGTGGGTGGAAATGATTGGGGGAGTGGCAAATAATGTGAACAGCTCAGTGGTAGAGCAATCTGGAATGCCTGGGAAGGTGGGTGCAAGCAAATGATAGGCTATTTAAATATGACAATGTAAAAGTAAGCATAGGCCATATTTACATAGTGGGGGACTCTATCCTGGAAAGCAGTGATGATGAAAAAGATGAGGAGGTGGTGGTGGATAAAGAGCTGAAAATGAGCTTCCATTGTGACATGGTGCCAAAAAGGGTTAACGCAATCCTTGGATGCATAAATAATGGAATCTCAAGCAAGAACAGAAGGTTATTTTACCTTCGTATGTGGCACTGATGTGACCAATACAGGGAAAACTGTCTAGCTGTGCTGGCCACAATTCAAAGATATTGATAAATTAGCAAGGGTTCTGAGAAGAGCCATGAGAATGATTGAAAGACTAGAAAACACACTCTAATAAGGAGAGACTCAAGGAGCTCCATCTTTTCAGCTCAAAGACAGTTAAGAAATAACTTGATAACAGTGGGTAAGTAACGACTTGGGAAACAAATTCTTAATAATGGGCTCTCCAGGTCTGGCAGACAAAGATCTAACAAGATTCAATGGCTGAAAGTTGAAGCTAGATAAATTGAGATGGGACATAAGTGACATGTTTTTAATCAATGAGGGCAATTAACAAGTGACACAACCTACTGGAAGTCATGGTGGATTCTCCATCACTGACAATTTTTCAATCAAGATTGGATGTTTTCTAGAAGATCTGCTTCAGGAATTATTTTGGGGAATAAACTGGCCTCTTTTGGCCTGTGTTATTCAGGAGATCAGACTAGATGTTCTCCATGGTCCCTTCCGGCCTTTGGAACCTATGAATGTGTCTGTCTTACTGTGACATTCTGGAAGTGCGATGGTGACTCTATTGAAATCACCACGAGGTGCCAGCACCATGACGCGAAAGACTGGCCCTTGGTAAAGAGAGCCTGGCTCCGGTTGCTCTCACGTATCAAAGTCTGCAGGAGAATGAACAGAGCAGGGGCCCCTAAGCTTTGAGGAAACAAGATAAAGTTTGGATCCCCCTTGTGCATCTGCTAAGATTTTTCTCTCCATACCAGAGCCACCAAAAAGTCAGTGAAGCGCATGTTGCAGGCCAGTCCCAGGCCAGCATGGCATCTTTACTGGATAGTGACAGCTCCTAGTGATGCAATGCTTTATGGTTTATTTGCCAATAGCACCTAACGGCCTTGGCATGACCAGCACCCTACTGTGCTAGGCACTGTACAGACAAAAGAGATGATCCCTGACCCTCGAAAATCTTCCAATCCAAATACAAGACACCAACCAACCAATGGATACAAACAGACCAAGGGGGGATGCAAGGAACTGTTGAGACAATATATTGGTCCGCATGATGGGCTCTGGTGGCAGCACACCAACATAGTGTGACCAGATGTCCTGATTTTATAGGGATGATCCTGATATTCAAAGCTTTTTCTTACATAGGAGCCTATTACCCTCCAGCCCCCCATCCCTGTGCCAATTTTTCACACTTGCTGTCTGGTCACCCTACACCAGTGGCCTAACCCTTGTCAAGTTTTGTTTGTTGTTTTTTTTTTCTTTTTCCCCCCCCCCCCCAACCCCCCCAATGCAGGAGACTGCTGAGAAGGGATTTGAAGGGGAACAATGGAGATAGCTGTGAATGTTTACAAGAAAGGCAGAAGGGGGAAAAGGCAGGAATGGGTCAGTGCTGGGGGGAAGTGGACATCACAGTAGTGAATGAGAGGTTGTAGCAGGGTGAGGATGGACTGTGAAAGGCCATGAAGGCGAAGATGAGCAGCTGATGGGATAGAGGAGGGTGGCCAGGTGTAGGGTTGCAAAAGAAGGGAGGACGTGGACAAAGTGATATGCTGGGGGACTGATCTTTGCAGTAGCCTTCTGAATGGATCTGAGCAGGGCCAGAACTCGTTCATCTAGGACAGAGAAAGGGGTGTGCACTAATCAAGGCAAAAGAGGATGAGAAACTGGCTAAGAGTTTTAGCTGTGGGGATGGCTAGGAAAGGCCACATCTTAGGGTTCTCCTGTAGAAAGACTCTACAAGATTTAAACGTAGCTTGGATGAAAGGACCTAGAGGTCGAAGTAGAAGATGACATCCAGATTAAAGGCCTGAGTGAGGGGCAGGTTGATGATCTTGTCCCAGTAACCAAGAGGTACGTGGAAAGGCTTGTGGAGAAAGATTCAGAGCTCTGTTTTAGCCATGTTGAGCTTGAACAGGTGGCCTGACATCTATGAGATGTTAGCGACAAGGATGGAGATTTGAGTTTGGACAAAAGGAGACAGGGCTGCAATAGAGTGGTAGATCTGGGAGCTGTCCATATAGGAGATAGTAGTTGGCTGTGAGAAGCTTTTTGGTTGCTTCCTTCAGCACCCAGTTCTGAAGGCAGCACAGAAGTGAGGGTGGAAATCCTATGACCCATCTACAACAGCTCTGCAACCCCCACCTATCCCCTTTTATTGAGTCAGGCCCACCAGGGTTACCACACTGTAAAATTTCAGATGTAAACATCTGAAAATGTGAAAATGACTAGTTTTCAAATCCCATGGCCATGAAATTGATCAGAATAGATTGTGAACTTAGTAGGGCCTACTCTTAGTTAAGGGACAAGGATGCAAATGTAAACTGAGATACCCTATGAATCACAGGACTCCAGGAGCTGGGACTTGTGAAGAACACAAAATATTCTGAGACTTCAGCTAAAATTGCAAGAGTCAGCAATGGTGACGCTGGTGGAAGCTGAGCAGCTCATCTGGATCAGGTCTTTAATAACTTTCAAATAACTTACAGTTGAACAAATGATCAAACTAAAGCCAGGTCTAGAAACTTTTGCACCATCAGTTAAGGGGTTTGTTTGTTTTTAAAAAAGACCTTTCTATACCAGTAAAATGTACAATTGGAGACACACAACTGTAGACAAGAATGTGCTTTTGCCACCACAGTTTTTTTTCACTCTGGGTACCAGTAGAAGATGCATCTACACTAGGAAGGTTTTCCAGGATACCTATTCCAGAAAGCCTTTCTAATGTAGACCTGGTCAAAGTAATCCTGTTATTAAAACTAGTAGCCTTCCTAGCATGCTCCTTCCTTGCCTCACCTTTACCCACTCTTACAATTTAAGCGCACGTCTCAGAATATTTGGTGTTTTCCATGAAGTCTCAGCTCCTGATTCCTGTGATGCACTGGAAATCTCAGAAAGTTTTTATTCTTCATTATTGCAGAAGAGTTAGAAAACATGACAGTGATGTTATCTGAAAGACATTTTCGGGGTTTACATTAGTCTTATCTTTCTTATTGAGATACTTAGCATGGCTTGCCTGAGAGAGATTCCAGGGAAATTTAGAGGTTTCTATTTACCTGGAGAATTCTTTAGCCTACCTCACTTTACCCCGTGAGACACAGATACTGCCCTCCATTCAAAAATTGACATTTCAGATTAAGTTCTTCAAAAACAAATGTTCTTTTTATTATTGGTATTAATACAATGGGGTTTAAAAATTTTTAATATAACACATACATAAACATATGTTTGGTAATATATTGCCTATATAGACTATATGGTGTATGAAATATAAAATACAGACTATTAGAAACTGTATGGTATAAAGCTTCTCAATCTATAAACTTGACACTCTATAATACTTACCATTAAAATCCTTAACTATCTATCATTCAGTAAGTGTGGATCAGACAGTTGCTGTATGGGGAGAGAAGAGAATCTCATTCAAGCCACAAGCACCCAACTTTATTGACATGCAAACCCAGATGTCCTTTACTTACAATCTTTTAAAATCCCTCTGCTCATAAAGGAAGGTCCTCCTGTTCTGTCATGAACTAACACAAAATCACCTTAGGCTCAGACACAGAGCAGGGAATCAGTTAGGCTATGGCCTAGAGGCACCCCTGTAGCTTCCTGGCTTTAGGATTACCTTTGGCTCAGATACAGAGCAGGGACTCAGTTAGCCCGATTATCTAAAGCCGGGTTTGGATAGCGAGTGTGGACTCAGTTATCCCAATTATTCAAAGCCAAGGTGCTCCTTCTGCCAGCAATTAAGATTACCTTTGGCTTAGACACAGAGCAAGGAATTGGTTAGCCTGGTTGTCTAAAGCTTTAAGTACCTCTTTGCTCATTGATGCTTAAGCTGCAGATGACTCCTTTTGTCTCTTCTGATTTCCTTTTTTCCACCTTTCTGGTCTTTTAGTTCTTCTTCAGCTCAACTCTCTCTCTCCTTCTACCAATTTTCATTTGGCAGCTCTGCTATTTATAGCTGAAAGTTTCAAGTATGGAAGGGGTGATGTTTTGGGTAGGGTAGGGGCTAGGAGTGAGCAGAGAAGAGAGGGCTAAGAAATGAAAAGAGGGTTAAGCTATTTTCCAACTGCCAATGTCCCATTTATTTACTGATTCTTATTTAGAGAACACTTGTGTCCTAAAGCTAATTAATATTTAAAGTATTACAAAATGTTTAATACCAACACCACTCTTAAATTATACAAATAAACCAATTGGTGCTTTTCAGAATTTTAAGCCCCTATTGAGGTTTTTCTGACAGCCTCTATTCCAACAGCAGATTCAAGCAGTTTTGGGACAGAAACCTTTGGCTACAGTGAGTGCACCCTCAAAGCTCAGAAGCTAGAAGTCAAAAATATTTTTTAAAAAAAGAATGATAAACTATGGTGGCGGGAGAAGGAGGGGAAGCTACCCTCAGTTTTGGAACACTTGGAACTGCTGTCTCCTTTATTCTTTTCCCTTGTAGTATCATGTAAAATATGGATTATATATTTTCCTGGATAGAGAGTGATCTAAAAGTATTAGTTTAATGCTTACAAGGAGTCTTGTGGCACTTTTAAAGACTAACACATTTATCACATGAGCTTTCATGGGAGAAAACTTGTTGGAACTTGTTTAATGCTGTTCATCCTGCATAAGATGAGCCTGTAGTTCCTCTTTGGATATGTAATTCTTCATTTCCTGTTCTACAAATTGTTGTGTATTGTGCAGTATTATACTACTTCCAAATTCTACCCAAGCAATGGCTTTAATTGGGTGACTGAAGGTATTTTGTGAAACTTTAAAGGCATTATATGAAATGATGTGGGATATTTTAAAATATCCCAACAGGTTGTGTAGACCCACAGTCTAAGCCACAAGGGAATAAGAACCACTCCCCACAGCCTCTTATGTAGCCTCAGGCTAGGCACAAATGAATAACTAGGACTATGCTGCCCACTTATATCCCCTGCAAAACAGCTGATGGCAAGTGGGAAGGGAAATAGGCAGAGCTGTGCTTCCCACATGCTTACCAGGACAATTGAGGCAGTGCAGTGAGGGACAGGATTAGTAATTTACAACTGGCAGAGACCAGCAGTAAATTTCCACACACAGGACTAAATTAGGATGAACTGAGAATTGTAGGTGCCTACCTGTGCCAGTGTTTACTGAGGCATTTTTCCTTGCTCAGACTGTAGCTAAAGTCACTAACTAGCCCATTATTTGCTCAGTGCCTTCAATTCAGGTGCAGCATGTATTTTCTCTTTGCTGTGCTGGCTCCTCACTAGCAGGAGACTGTCTCTGTTACTCCTATTCATTTCCAATCTTTACTGGCTGCCTGAGCACCCAGAGTAGTTACCACCTTTCTGGCTGAAGAGGCTCAGACAGGATTTCCTTTTGAGACCATTGCTACAGGAGCTTGATCCACAAGGACCACGCCATGTCAGTCACTGTCTCTATATGGGATTGGGGCGGTGTGGGAATTAACCAGCAGAGCGCAGGAGAGCCCACTGTGTCTAGGAGGCATTAAACTCAGACCAGAAGTTAGTTCTGCAGTTGGAACTAAGATACTCATTCTAGAACCCAGCTCCCTTCCCCTTAGCGGTGTACAACCCGAGCCCCCACTCCGCAGAAGTATTTAGATGCTTCACTCCCATTGAAATCACTGGGAGCTAGATGCCTACACTCCTTTGAGGATCTGGGCCTGAGACAGTAAAGGGAGCGAGGCTATGGAGTGTGAATTCTCTCATCAGCAGAATTACACATTGGGGTTCAGCAGTGTGATTTGCAGTGCTAGTCTAGTTAGTACCAGCTGTATTTTAAAGCTGCATCTAGCTCCATTGTGCGGGGACTTTTAATTACAACACAGAAACTTGTGTGTTCCTGCAACATTTAGGATAAAATAGAAGACTGACCCAGCAAAAGGCAGCATTTGGTTCTTGAAGTGATGTTAATTCACTCAGGTTTGCAAAGTGTGTATGGGTTTTATAGACCAGGATTAAATAAAAGAGTTATATCACAGACTCATTAAAACAAAAAACAACAACAAAACAGGAGAAGTTACAACCTATAGCAAATGCAAATTTTGGAATTGTCCCTTTCCAGTTGCAACATTTTCCTTTCCAAAGGAGCCTTTAGGAGTTCTACCAGCCATACAAATGTGTCTTCTTCAGGCCTGAAACCAGCAAGTGACCATGCAAACTGCTTCAGTTTTCCCTGGAAAGCAGGTCTAAAGAGATGCACCTGGTCAAAACTCAACTGCCCTGTGACTTTTACTACCAGCTGGCACAGTCCACAGTGAGCTGTTGTAAACTCTGGTAGAAAGGGGATGGTGCAATCCATGGGTGGAGCAGCCAGTAGCAGCAATGGACACAATTCAATGCCAGAAGTGGGGTTTCAAGTCTGTGTGGGTGAGTGCAGGAGAGACACCATGAACTCAGTGTGTGTGGATTACAGCCTGCCAGCCACACCTTGGCTCTGACCAGCCTGAATTATAAAGCAAGGTGACCCTGTCACACTCCTACAACCCAGATTTTCCACCAGAAATGTTTGTCCTGTACTGCCCAGCCCTCTGCTGGACAAAACAAATGTATGTATGTCCGCTATTTTATCAGTGGGAATAACATGCACAAATGCTATTACTCCAAATGGAGTTTCCCAAGGATTTTCAATTTAAACACCCCGGATCACCCTAAAACAAATTTAGTAATTACAAAGAGTTTTTAAGTGACAACAACTCATCAGGCCTAAAAGTCAGAAATGGTTCCAAGGAAAAGAAAGATGAAATGTAACTAATGTCTAACTTAAACTATGGTAAATTCAGAGCAAAATTTATCTCACCACATGCTCCCACCAGTCTTATTGGACAAACTCCTTCGGCCAAGATGACTTCTTGTATTTAATGGCTGTTTCCTTTGTCCCTTCTCATGCAGTGAAGTTGATGGACAAGAGAGGAGGAGATGTGCCTTGGGGTATCTGCCCTTTATTTTTTAGTCTTTTCCCCCTTTGAAGAAGCAGTTCCAGCTGGGACAGGAGACAGGCAGGCTGCACAGAAGGGAGCTCTGTGCTGTTTCTTTGCTAAGATGTAGATTTTATGCCCACCCCCCTTTTCCTATCCAACAGTCACTGAGCAGGTAATGGCCCATTGGCTTTGTTTATATCCAGCTGAGACAGCTTGCCCTTTGACTCCACTCTGAGAAGGTTTGGCCACTCCCCAGACATAGGGCATGTGTTAGTAACACCATACAGGGGAATCTTTTCACATATAAGGTTGCCACATCTATTGTACCAGGACAATATGGAGCAGCAAATGAGTTTTCAAATGATCCATCATGAGCCAATAGTGGACACAGGCGGATATTTGTTACACCCGTAAGGGGCCCAGCTCAGCCTCAGCAAAGGCCTGCTCTGCTCTGTGAGGCCGTGCAAGGTCAGTCCTTGTTGCTTACAGTGAAGAGAGAGACACAACCTGAGATGTGGGGGAAAGTGGCTCTGCTCAACATCTGGCCCCAGTTACAAAAGCAGGAAGACAACTGTCCATGAGGTCAGCATCTCACCACCTGTCCCTAATGCCTCGAGACCAGGACCCGCGGAGGCATTGCCCCAGCCGTTCCCACTGGCAAATTTTGCCCATGGCAGCATACATCTCTACCATCACCATGCAGTGACAGGCCAAGAATGGGGCCGCCATGACACAGATCCTGGCCTATGGCCCCACAAGCACTTTCTCCTGCAAAGAAGCGAACGTGGCTTTCCATCCATGGTTCCATGAATTTGGAGGGTGAAACTGAACTCTTGAACCCCAGGTGAACCAGGCCTGGTTTTATCTTCCCCTGAAAGTGCAGCATGAACTGAAATAAAAGGGATCTCTGCCTGACCCAGCTGATGGAGTAAAAGCAGCAGGCCTGGGCTATATCCCGGCAAGAGCAGCAGTAAAGGGCAATGGCCGTTTTATACCCACATTACAGCCTGAGAGGAACAGTAGCAGCTGCTACCTGCTCAGTTTACCTTGATTTGGTGTCAACTCTGACTCCAAGCAAGACATTAAATGGCAACGATTTTCTCAAGTGCTTTGAGGCACACAGTGCTAGCGTACGCCGAGCATGTTTGGATGAACTTAAAATGAACCCAGCTGCCATTAGAATGGTCATCAGTACACGTCTCTTGACCGGAAAGCAAGACAAAGATTAGGGATGATGGGGAGAGACTGGCTGGAAAAAAAGTGATGAGACAAGTAACTTAGGAAGCTACACATAAAGTCATCCAAGCACATTGTTACCCCTTGAGTCTAGGTGGTGGCTCTTTTGACTGCAAGCCGGCCCACATATTTCCCCAAAGTCACAGTCCATCCTGAAACAGAGTCCACACGGTCTGTCAGTTTTCTCCCCATTGGTCCCAGGTCCCTGGAGTCCACGCTGTGATTGTCCAGCAGTTTGGTGAATTCCAGGGACTCTTGCGCATGCTGCATGACTTCTGCCAGTATAGATAACAGGTGGGCCTGGCCCAGCCCAGCCCAGCAACGCATTTACCATTCCTCTAGCCACACTGGAACAATTTTTATAGTGGGGATATATTAGTTCAGAATACCAGTCAAATCTGTCCCATATGTCTGTCCATCTACAGAGGAGCAGATGGTTCAAACCAAACCGGCACCAAGACCCCATACGCCAAGTTGCAATATGTGGAGCAGGAAGCCGAGCAGGTGCCCCGCTGCCTTGTATTTCAAGCCACAGATGGGGCTACAGCTCTACCTTTCCTACTGACTGCATTACTTGCTGGGTAGGAGACTGGCTCTTACTTAGTCTGTCTGCAGACTCAGGAAGACAGTGCCTAGGTTTTTAACCATTTGAAGTATGAGCCAAAGGATTAGTGGCTTTTTATTTTAAACAAACAAACAAACAATTATATTCTGCAGCTGACATTGGAAATGCAAAACCAGTCAAGTGGCAACTCCAAATGCATTTTGCAACATGGAATTTCTGAAGCATATTGTGCCAGCAGCCCTACCTATGTGCAACAGAAGATGGGAGAGGCTGAGAGTGACAGTATTTGTGTCAGAGTCCTGTGGCACTTTTAAAGACTAACACTCTGTTGTCTTTCTACAATAGACTAACACGGCTCCCCGTTTAGTATTTGTGTCACAGTCATTAAAGAAAAGATAGCACAGACGGAGCATGACCGATGTGTTCAATGCGCTAAAGATCTTGAAACAGAGCAAAAATTCAATAACTTAAAAGTAGCGAGTTTAAAATAAGTCAGGAAATATGAGGTGGAGAGAATGTAAGCAAATCCCGTTCCCTGGGAGGAAAGTGAAAAAAGGAATCAGTAGAAGCCAGCCTTAAAAAATTAAAAGATACTGTGAACTAATCCTAAATGTAATGGGCTGCAGGAATCCAATATGTTCCTATGCATGCTGGGAGAGGGTGAGGCATGTTATTTTTCTGAAAAGGATGCATGGCTCAGTTTTGCCATTCGCTTGTGTGTGCTTACTCACTGGATAGGAAGGAGTTCATTTCATTGCTGGAACAGAGGTCATGCAATGCTGGGGCATTGGTCAGGTAGCCAGGGGACTGGAAATACCTCAGAGCAAAGGTGAGGGAACACCTTTTACTGGATCTGCTTCAGTCGGGAGAAAAAACAAGCATCTGAGCTTGGAGAGAGAATGGCAGGCTGATGCCCAGACCATTCCGTCTGCCATCCCTGGCGGCCAGAACCTTGAACGAAGAACCCCGCTGTGAGCAGCCTGTGGTAAGAAGGCTGTCACCTATGGCAGAGAGGGTTGAAACTTGGTCCTTTGTGCCAGAGAAGCAACTTGCACTGCCAGCATGCACAGATGGGTCAGCTATTCCAGCTAACTAAAGAATACTGCCTTGCTTGGAAGAGGCTGCTCTGGTCTAGTTAGAGCTGCTGCCAGGGTAAATCTCCCACAGGGCTACAAGCTCTTCTGCACCTGCTGTTTCTCACTGTGCCTTCTTCAGCAGTGCTCAAGTCAGGAATCCACCTGGAAGGTGGCAGGTTCACCCTTGTAACAAAGGGAGGCCCAGAACCCAGCAATGGAAAAAGGGTACGCTGCCAGAGAAGGCGGGTAAAGGTCAGAAGCATAAAAGAGGGCGTGGAACCAGAACAGGATGTGTCTGGGCTGGGTGGAGGGAGGGTGCACTTTACCAGGGCCCAGAGGACCTGGGTGGTCTGCCTCTGGCTGCAACCCCCATTTTACCAGGGTGCCCACGTTAAAAGTTTGTACTGGGCCTGCAAAAATTATGCTTGGGCACTCCTGGCCTGAGGCTGCTCTAAATAAGGCCTCCAAATGCTTCTTTTCAAACCTTAGAGGCTAATACAAGTCAGTGCTCTTGGCCACACACAGACACGTATCCCCTACACAGGCCAAGGTCCACTTGTTGATCATTTACTGCTATTTGAACGCACAAGCATTCCAGAGGTAGCGGAAAGCCAAGAAAGATAAGAGTAGGGTATTGTTCCTCTTCATTACCTTCCATCCCTCTAGCATCAATGGTCTGAGTCAGGACTCCTGGATTCCAGCCAGACTGCTTGATTCACCGTGGCTAGCCAAGAAAGCCACTCAGACACTGCCAAGAAAAACCTGTGACTGGCCTGTTGCAGCTGCCTCGGGCTTGAGGGATGGGACTGTTTTATTGCTGTGCAGACTTCTGGGCTGGAGTTCGCCGTGCAGGACCTTCTGAAATGGGAAGCCGTAGAGCTCCGAGTCCAGTCCAAACCCAGAAGTTCATATAGCAATGAGTCTCACATGAGACAGAGGCACCTGGTACAGGCCACGGGTTTTCTTTGCTGTGTCGACAGCATAAGACAGGGCATGGAAAATAGATTTCCAGATGTGTTGTGCACCCCCAGCTTTGTGGGCTCCGGGGAGGTTACAGAACATAAGAACAGCCGTACCTGGTCAGACTAATGGCACATCTAAGCCCAGTATCCAATCACCAGTTGTGACCAGTGCCAGACGGAGTTTTAAGGACACCGGGAGCAAGGGTTGTGTCTCTGATCTTCTTGGGCTAGTAGCCATTGCTGGATCTATCCTCCTGAACTTAAACTTTTAGCCTTCACAGCATCCCCTGGCATGGAGTTCCACAGGTTGACTGTGGGTTCTTGGAAGAAGTACTTTCTTGTGTTTCTTTTAAACATGCTGCCTATTAATTTAATTGGATGACTCCCTTAGTTCTTATTTATGCAAAGAGGTAACCTTCCTCTATACCAATCATAGGTCTCGATCATATTCTCCTTAGTCATCTGTTCTCCAGGCTGAAAAAATCCCAGGCTTTTCTCTCTCTCTTCCCAGGGAAGCTTTTCCATACCCCTAATAATTTTTGTCACACTTCAGAGCATTTTTTTTTTTTTTTTGAGATGGAGGGACTAGAACTGCATGAAATATTCAGTGTATGGGATCCCCATGGATTTATATAGAGGCATTATGCTATTAATGGTCTTATCACCTACTCCTTTCCTGAAGGTTCTTAACATTAGCTTTTTCTGACTGCCACTGAACACTGAGCAGATGTTTCCAGAGACCTATGCACTGTGACTTCATGATCTTTGAGTGGTAGCTGCTAGTTTAGACCCCCCCCCCCATTTTGTATGTATACTTGGGATTACATTGTCCCATGTACATTAACTTTGCATTTGTCAATACTGACTTCCGTCTGTCCTTTCGTTGGCCAGTCAGCCGTTTAGCGAGACCCCTTTGGAACTCCTGGCACTTGCGGGTGATCACTACCTTAGGAAAAAAGATATTTATGCCCATTAAGTTTCAAGCCTCTTGTCCTCAGTTTCTTCCCCATTCAATGGGCCTTGTCTCTTCACGTCAGTTCAACTCTCTGTGCCCCACACAGCTTTCCTCCCATGCTCAACTACTTCCCTTAAAAACTTCTCTGCCCTGTGCACCTCAATCCTACAAGCTGTTTTCTGTGGGTGTCCCACTGGCTTGTGCGCTGCTCTGTACCAGAGGCTGCCCAGGCAAGAACGTGTTTTGCAAGCTCCTTTTCTCTGTCTGTTTTGGCCCAGATACACCAACCATTCTCTGCTTGAACAATTCTTTCTTACTGCCAAGGGTGCATTGTGAGGTTCAATTAACCTTTGTAACGGGCTCAGAGATCCTTAGATGTTACCAAACAGCAGCACACTACAGCTTCAAGAGTATACAAGCACTTCCGAAAGAGCAGAAGGCATTTTAAATGCAGTTCAGCTGCAGAAGCAGAAACCAAGATGTCAGGAGAGCAGCCAGGAGGTCAATGGTTCAGATGTCGTAGAAGTCTATATGTGCCCCAGAATCAAACGTGTCCTCCAGCAGAAGGTTCACAAGCTTTTGGGCTGAGATGCTGCAGTCCAGCAGCCCTCCACTCTGCTTCATGTCAAGGAACTGTTGGCGTACTTCTGGGTCACCTGATTTGGTGCGGGCCAGCTGCTGCATTTCTGTATCCAGAGGACCTGGAGCAGCAGGAGAGAGGGGAAAGAAACCAGAGAGTGATGTGACACGTGCAATGGAAAATCCTGTCAATTACTCCACTATTCCACACCTGGTTGAATGCAACAGCACCGCACGTGAGGGGGGAAAATAGGTGGTCAAGTGAATGGACAAAATTCTATTCTCCACACACCAGGTAAACCTGGAGCAGGCCAGCAATCC
>ML685850.1:2335496-2368732 GCA_007922175.1 Pelusios castaneus | reverse complement strand
ATTCGAGGCACCATGCAGTCACTTAATTCAGGGGGACAGGAGTGGGGCCAGTGGAGAAAGGACATAATCCAATGCCCATGGAAATCAAATAGGACTCTTCCTGCAGACAAGTCCTTATTCTACATTTACACTGGCCAAGATCTGCTGTCATTATCAAGGAGCATCTACTCCAAACAAACATAGAACCTGTCTTTAAAAACAGGAGCAAAGATGACCCAGGGAACTCTGGATCCATCAGCCTAACCTCAGTATCTGTTAAGATACTGCAACAGCAAAACTGATCGGTCAGTACCTGGAGGATAATAGGGTTATGAGGACTAGCTGGCATGTTTTTGTCAAGAACTAATCATGCTAAAGCAACCGGATTTCCTTCTTTGACAGGGTTAATGGGCTGGTGGATTGGTGGAGAGGCGAAGCAATGCAATACATCTTGATCTTGATAAGGCTTTTTTGGCACAGTCTCATAAGCAAACTAGGAATGCAAAACTAGATGAAATGACTGCAAGGTGGTTGAAAGACCATGCTCAAAGACTCATTATCAACAGTTCACTGTCAATCTGAGAGGGCACGTCCAGCAGGATCCCGCAGGGGTCTGTCCTGGATTCAGTATTCTCATTGATGACTTGGATAATGGAATGGAGAGGATGTTTACAAAATTTGGAGACAACACCTAGCTGGGAGGATCGAAAGCACTTTGGAGAGTGGGATTAGAATTCAAAATGACCCTACCAAAGTGGAGAATAGGTCTGAAACCAACAAGATGAAATTCAGTAAAGACAAGTGCAAAGTTCTTTACTTAGGAAGGAAAAAAGTTGAATGCACAACTACAAAATGGGGGATAAATGGCTAGGTGGTCATACTGCTGAATAGGATTTGGGGATTAGAGTGCATCACAAACTGAACACGAGTCAACAGTGTAATGCAGCTGCAAAAATACACTGCAGACGGGCATTCGCCTTTAACAGGAGTGTCGTATGTAAGACAGGCAGATAATTGTCCTGCTCTCTTGGGCCCTGGGGAGGCCTCTTCTGCAGTACTGTGTCCAGTGACACACTGGCGGCGTCCAGTGAGAGCAACAAAAATAATACGAGGTTTAGAAACCTGACCTACGAGGCAAGGCTACAAAAACCGGCCATGGAGAAAAGACTGACGGTGACCCGGTAATAGTTATGTTAAAAGTTATTATAAAGAGGATGGTGATCAACTGTCTTCTGATGATAGGACTAGAAGTCACGGGCTTACCCCACAGCAAGCAAGATTTAGGTTAGAGATGGGGGGGAAGCTTTCTAACACTAAGGGTAGATAAGCTCTGGAACAGCTTCCAAGGCAGCTGTGTGGAATCCCCATTACTGACGGCTCTAAGAGCAAGTTGGACAAACACGTCAGACACGGTCTAAGTTTACTTGGTCCTGCCTTACTGCAGGGGCCTGGACTTGATGACTTCAAGGTCCCTCCCAGCCCAACATTTCTAAGAAAAGAGGAGATCAAGATGTGAATTTCCACCAGTGATGAGAGAGTCTCAAAACAGATATTTAAGGGAGCTGAAATTGCCCCAGTTACAGGGAAGGAGGACAAGGGAGAAGTTATGCAAGCAAAGATTTAACGTATTACTGCACGACACCTTATACTACAAATGACCATTTTCAGATTGATTTTCACTACTTGTGCCATTAACTGTCTGCATCACTTTCTAACTGTTTGTTGAGTAAGTCCTGATTCAACATAAGTGTAGCTGAACAGTAGCACCCTGAGTAAGATAGCCACTTACCGACAGCCGCTTTGAACTAAAGGCCGAATAAGAAGTTCTCTTGAAAAAATAAAAGCCGGCAGAGATTTAAAAAGATTGAAAAGTGTTAACTAATCCCAAGAGATTTCTAGCGTTGACTGGACAACTATTTTCTACATCATACAGAAGTCTGTGCTCTCTTGTGCAAAGAATTGTGTTTCTGTGGAAGGCCTGGGTTGAAGATCAATCTCCCTTCCCTGACTCCCAGCACCACTGTCTCCAGGCTGCGATCAATGGGTCTGATTCTCTCATCTTGCACCTTCCCTAGGAATTAACACCAGCACAAAGTCGGTGTAAATCTGGTACACTTTCGCACCCACTCTGCAAGTGTAGATGACAACAAACATTAGGCACTGGAGAATCAGGCCCTGCATCTCCAGAAAAACAGTGAGCCTACCTGGGGCATAATTGACAACTCTAACATCGGGCTTCTCAAGTGCCAAAATCTGGAACATCATGTCCCGTGCGGCCTTCCCAGTGCAATACAACGTCCAGCTCTTGAAGGGCTTCACGGCGCACAGTGAAGAGATGTTCACAACAGTCTTGCACAAGCCGGGGCGTTCTGGGAAGGCCTTTAAGATGGAGGATGTGAGGCAAAGTGCTGAGGTGACATTGAAGGCAAAGTAGCTGTTGACTTCAGCTGGGCTGGTGAAATCCACAAAGGATTTGGAAATTTCTCCAAGAGATCCTAAAAAGAGGCAGAACATAGTTTAGAACTTGGTATTTCCCTAGATATTAACTCAGGCCTTGACGAAACTGGCTCCTAGCTAAGTGCCAGCAGTTTTATTTTTGGTCGCCAGAGGGCGCTCCTCCAATGCATTTCCATAGCGGGGCTAGGAGCCAAGCTACAAACTCTGGTCACCATGGTGACCTGGCACCTGGGTTTTGTCGAGTCCTGCCTTAACTAAACTTCATCCTACCACATCCCTATGCAGCATTGTATAGATGGGAAAACTGAGGTACAGGGAGGTTAAGTGACATAGCCATGGGAACCCATCCAACATCAGACAGAGGCCTTTTCTATCCTGGAGATGTGTGCTGAGTACCACCATCAGCACAGATGGAAAGCTCTGACACAGACAAATGAAGTGGCTCTTTGCATCATTGCAGATTACTTCAATTTCAAGCCCAGGCAAGATCCCCTGGGGGAAACAGAAGCTTTGCCTGGCATCAGGGCTTTCCACCAATGCAGCTTCACCCCTGGCTATAAATCAGAGCACGTACATAGTGTAGAGAAAGTCTCTGTGCAATATTGGGCAAGGCCCATGGGAAACGCTGGTATAGGCACCACGTCAGTGGCACAGGCAGGAGAAGAAATCGGGAGTTCCACTCTTAGTCCATACAGCCCAGAGACGGCCAGTGGCACTCTTTTTTTCTCACTGGAGTCCTCCACTTTGCTTCTGCCTCTGCCCTGGCCATTCACCCCGCCCTATTTTTCCAGCAGGGAATTCCCTTCTGAGCCCACGAATTAGGATCAGCCCCATATCTGTAATGCCGCCTTGCAAAACAGGTCATGAAAGCTTACTAGGCCCAGATGCAAGCTCTGCTCACTCTCCCTCCTTACTATTTTCATGAAACTAAGAAGATTTTAATGACCCATCAGAGGTTCCCAGATTTATTCACCCCAAGATAGCAGAATTTCTGCTTTAGCATCTCATGCCAGCAACACAGATGCAAGGGATGCAGACCTGTGAGACGCCTCTTGGGGGTACCCAGAATTGCGAGGCACCTTGCTGCCCCCTTACAGTAAGGAAATCTGGCTTGCTGGGGGATCAGCACTCCCAACTCCAACAGCTACGGGCAATACAAGCACTTCCCCTCCATGGCTCTGCTGTCCTTCCACAGAGGTGTTTCCAGAGTGTATTTCGGTTCTGAACACTGGTTTTTAAACTACCCACTGGCCCCGCTGGTGCATGATTCTATTGGCCTTTTCCCATCATTTTTTGTGATCAAAGTTATGAAGGGAATGGGGGGTTCTAATCTTTTGGTGTGGAGAAAACTTGGGAACAAGAGAAGCATTACGACGTACTGCTATTTTCAATGAACAAGCCGTCCTGTCCCCTCTGTTCTCTACAGCTCAAGTTTTTTTTTTTTTTAAACCAAAAACATCACCCACAACTATGATTCTGTATTGCAACAGCATCAAGGGGCCCCCGTCATGATTGGAATCCTACTGCGCTGGAGACTGCACAGATCAAATAAATCCAACCCCCTGCCTCAAACAGCTTACGGACGAAGGCCTTGAGTCCTGCCCCAGCAAAGCCCCCTCCATCTGTGGAGTACATTACAGGATCAGGGCATAACTGGTCACACGGGGCAGGAGGGTGGAATACAAGGAGGAGCGGGGGGAGACAAAGGACACAGTACCAGGAACACACGATTGCACTTCTCAGCAAGGGTCTAATAGTGAGGGAATATGGGGGGAGGGGGTTTGAACTCATCAGGGTAAGGCAGGGAGAGAGCATTACTGTTATTATTTAATATCTGTCGTGTGCTAGCATCTTAGGACTTCAATCACAAACTGGAAATTCACTGTGCGAACACCCAGACACAAAAGAGACAGCCCCAGGAACCTTATCAGTCCACCCACCCAGCCATTAGCAACGCAGCACCCAAAACGTGCTGGGCAGGTAAGTGACCAGATCCGTGCCCCAGAGCACTTTCAGCCCGAATGAGACGTGTTTTACCCTCCGTTGCATCCTGCAGCAGCAGGGACAGCGAAGAGCAAGGAACACAATGATACAATCACCAGAGGGCTCTTTCTGGCAGGAACAGATCTTTGCTGCGCTACAGAGAAAGGCACCTTTCAAAACCCTATTTTTAAAAATACTGACGTCCTCCTACCTCTGTCTTCTTTTCCTTGCCTGTTGATTTCCTCCGGAGCCGTTTTACCAGTGCGTTGCTCTCCTCTGTGTACTGTTCAGCCCTGCCCATTCTAATGTTCTACACTGTGTTTCAGTCTTCGCCTATTCCTCCCTCTGTTTCATTCATCGCTGATCGGCCCCTCTCTCATGCACAGACCCTGGGGGGTTCGTACATTCCTGGGGTGAAATCCTGGCCACACTGAAGTCACTGGCAGTAATTCCATTAACTTCAATAGGGCCAGGATATCCCGTCGATATAAAGGCCAGAAAAGAACTATCCTCCTGAATGATACCAGCCATCTGCTGCTCAGAAGGTCGGTTTACCTCCACCTCCCACTGCTGCACTTGTTCCACCCTCTCCTCCAGCTTCACCCTGCGGCTGAGATGCGTGGCCTCAAGGTCATACAGCCGAGAAGCCTGTCAGACCGCCTCCCGTCCCCACCTTTGGTGAAAAGGGAAATCTGGTGTGGTTCTGACGATGAAGCGAGGTTGCTCCATGTCCCAACCCCACAGAAGCAGGAACTTTATCATCAAGATGTCCTTGTCCCACAAATGTTAAAGCCCTGTGATTAAAGCACCACAGCCCCACTGGCACGAAGGCCGTACCAACGCCATTAGGAGTTCTGCGGGCATGGGGCAGCTGCAAAGATTTCCAGGCCAGAAGGGCCCACCGTGATCACCTAATCCAGGGATTCTCACAACAGATGTTTTGATGGGCTCTGAGTGCAGCCCCCCAACTCTTGCCAGGGGCTGCCGTGACACTTTCCCCCAAAATACTCAATTAACTTTAGGAAAAAACAAACTAACCACATTCACACATCCAAGTCATCCTCATTTATTTACGTAGGATTGGGAGGCTTTTTTGTGGCAGGGGACGGGGCAAAGTCAGTAATAAAAATAATGCACAGCTGTCTCTATTCTTTACTGGACCAAAGCAGAATAGAAACAAAAATAAGCAGCTTTGCGTTTTCTTGTTTCTTTTGCTTTTTTGCCTGCTCCTCCCCCACCTCCTTTTTAAAAAGCGTTGCTAGCTTGTATGTTTGCTGGTATCATTTTTTGCAGAAGCAGACTTGCTAGCTAGCTGGGAGGAAGTGAAAACAATACTAACACATGAACGAATATCACTTTTCATAGCAGATCTACTCAGCGCTGACAAGCTGGGGGGGCAAATAAAGGCCTAGATGGGGAGGTGGGTAGGGAGGCAGCAGAGGCCAGAGCGATGTAGGGAGTGTGGGATTGGAGCCTGAAGCCCTGCAGTCAGGCACTGGAGGATGCACAAGGGCCCTGGGGGGATGCAGGGGTGAGGGGAGGGTGAGCCCATGGCCAGAGCCCGCAGCACCACAACCTGGGGTCCCACAGATGGAGCCCACAGCCAGAACCCAGGGACGAAGGAGGCAGTGGAGCTGGGGGGCAATGGGCAAGGAGCTGAGGATTGGCATCCACACCCCCTGGCTGGAGCCTGGGTTCCTGTGGCCAGAATCTGGGGGGCAGAGCATGTCACCACATGGTGTAAATCCAGGGCTGGAGTAGGCAGTGAGTGTAAGGAGTGATGAGGGAGTAGGAGGAAAGATTGGCCTGGGGCTGAGGAACGGAGCCCAAAGGCCCATGGCCAGATCTGGCCACCCATTACCCCAGGGCTAGAGCCGGAAGCCCTTGTTCTATGACCGCCCAAGAAAGTGAGGAACTCACACTGGCTGTCTGTTCCTCCAGACTTTCTGGCTCCAGAGGGGGGCTGGCACCCCAAGGGAGGGACACTGCAGGGTTCCAATGTAAACACACCTACTCGATGTCATGACTCTCGGGATCAAGTCAAAGAGCCCTTGAAGATCAGTCAGAGCTGTGGAGCAGTGCAGGGACACACTACACCCTGGCTTTGTATTTCAGAAGAAAACCAGCACATACTAAGCTCAACACAGGTACAAGGAATGATGGCTCCATGGCATTACAGAGGGAGACAGAACACATTATTTAAACAGTCTTACCACCCAACTTCAGCAATGCTTTGCAAGCACTCATTGCTAAAATCTATCCAAGTGACAGCTGGGTCATGCCTTGGGGTGAGCGGGGCCCAGGGCCAATCAGCTTAGGCAGGGCCCCCCACTCTCCATGCTGGAGGGAAGCATGGCAGGATGGCCCACTCTGCCCCCCAGGGACCCCAGTTGCCCCCTGGGGACCCAGAGCCACCCCAAGGGACCCTGGTCACCCCGCCAGGGACTGGGAGCCGGCCCCAGCCAGGACCACGAGGTGGCCCAGCCACCCAGTGCAGCCAAAAGCCAGCTGGCAGCAGGAGTGGGCTCTCTCTCCTGCTCCATCCCTGTGGGCCAGCTCCCTAGGGGTAGGGCGGGCTGGCCTAAAGGCCGGGCTCTGCCCTCTCGCCTTGCCTTGTCTTTAGCAGGAAGCCAAAGGCGGTGGGGCGGGGGAGTGGGTGAGATGCAGGAAGCAGTGGGGGGGGCGGGGGTAGTGATGCAGCACTGGGCCCTCAAAACCACAGGGCTCGGGGCAATTGCCCTGATCCCCACCCCCAAAAAGGACAGCCCTGAGTGACAGCTGGTTATCCAAGATGGCATCCAGTGTCTCTCTCCCTACTCCTACACCATGCAGTACACAAACATCAAATTGCTCCTCACTTGATACCTATGTTTATGCATCCCCATTTTCCAGCCAAAATCTGGGGTTTTGTCATAGGTTGATTAAGAGTAGCAAGTTTTAGGTTCTGTTTTCACTGCCCCCAGCAGCACAACCCATCATTCCTGGAGGTCAGTGACTCTCTGTCCCTCTCTCTTTAGGTTCCCATTATCTCTGCGGCTGGCCTCCGCAGACCACAGCGGTAACAGATGAAATTTTTTTAAAAACCCAAAAGACATTTCCATCAGCTTTCTACAACAGGCTATGGACTGGACAGAGGCTCCAGCCTCACGTAGCCAGGTTTTCTAGCAGTCTCTAATGACTAGAGGGCACCTCCCCACAAAAAATATATTGGGTGCCTGCCTCCCCATCACACACACATGCCTTTGCCACCCCCCATGATTGCCTCCAGCCCCTGCTCGGGTATTCCTGCCCCCCACACCCATTACTGCCCCTTGCTCCTGCCCGGGTATTACTCCCTCCCCCCCCCGCCCCTTGCCCCGCCTGGGCATTTTCCTGCCCCCCAGGCCAGAGGCGCCGCCTGGAGGTTACCCGCATTGTTGATGATGATGAGCCGCTCCAGATCGGCGGCTCCCGGCAGCTCCCTGACGGCTCCCAGCACCAGCTGCATCCCCTCCTCCGTGCTCAGGTCGGCCGGCACCGAATTCACCTCCAGCCCGGAGAAGCCGCGCCGCAGATCGGTCTCCAGCTCGGCCAGGGCCCCTTGGGAGCGGGCCACCAGGACCAGGACGGAGCCGGCCTCCAGCCGCGGGGCCAAAAGCAGAGCCAAGCTCCGGCCGAAGCCTCGGGACGCGCCGGTGAGGATGCAGGCGGCCTTGCCCAAGGAGGGCTGCCTTTTCCCGGGGACTCCGGCCTCCATCCCCTCGCTCGGGCTGCAGCTGGTGGGTTCCGCTGGGGCTGGCGAACTACTAGACAAGGGGCGGGGATAAGCGCCACCACGTGGCTCCTCCCTCCAGCCAGCTGCACCCAACGTTCTGTGTGAATCGCAATTCAGAATTCTTCGACGTTGCTTCAGAACGCTGGGACACCCCCCACGCTTCCTGATTGGCTGTCACTTAAGCACCGCCCACTCGTGTAACGTGTGTGCGTCTCTGTGTGTGTAAAAAAAAAATCAGGTACCTAGAATGTGGGTGAATAGAAATGTGAACTAAAACACGTGGGGAAAAGGGTTCTGCTGCGAGAAAAGACAGTAAAAGTGGCCAGGTTTGTCCGTGATAGCCTGAGAGAATCTGATCACTTTACAAATAGTAATAATAATTGCTGACCCCCGCACACTGAAAGAGAAACTGGCTCCAGCATCTTCAGAAAGAAACAGGCAAAGCGACCGAGTCTGCTGAAGCAAGGTACACAGGGGATGCCAGAACCTCATTTTTCTACAGCTGATTAGCTTTCATTGCTCATTAGAGCCATCACATATTGTGGAGTGCAATTCTAGACACACCTATGCCATTGAACTTCGTGTGTCCTATGCTACTCGTGTTTGTCACTGTTTGCAAGACTGGTGTGTTAATCCCTGATTCTGCAAGTTGTTCCAGGCAGGAGGGGAGCCCACAAGTTGTTTAAATATGTCTTTGCAAGTGGCATCTGGTTAAGGTAATGCTCTGTCTACATTATTTAAGGCTATCTAGTTTTGGAATTCTGAGTCTAGTTTGGGTAGGAATTTGGACCGGGTGCATGAGCTCAAGGGCAGATGACAAGACAATTCTGGGTTGAAGGTGGAACTGCTCTGTAACAAATTATGCATATGCTTATATTATGGAGCCTGTGCCTGCAGGGCCCCCTAGCATAGACAGCCCACGCTGCCAGGAGGTTTTTTTACTGGCATATAGGAATACCACTTCCCCAAGCAATAGGAATACCACTTCCCCAAGCAACGTTAGCTATGTCAACAGAGGTTCCCTTTCATCGACAGAGCTGAGCTGCGTCCACATTGTGGGTTTTTTCAGCATAGCTATGTCGGTCAGGGGTGTGAAAATGTAACTACTGAGTGTAGCCCAAGCGTTTGAGTCCCGTATGTGACATGATGATTGGGATGTTTACAGTATGGATATGTTGGTTTAGTTTAATTGTGGAATATTGGGAAAATGAGCAGAAAGTGACAGGATGATTTAAGATAAGCCACTTCCTTGGAAACACTTCCAACCCAAGTGGTAAAGAGACAAGACATGAGATACTGAGGTTCAACAGACTGAAAGGAGAAGACACCTCTCTCCAGAAGACCAGAAATTGTTACTGGAAAGCTATTCAGACACACCCCCAGCTAGGTCTGCCTGGCTCACCATTACCGGATGACTGTTTAGTGTTTTAAAATCCTTCCTCTCTTGTGCTATGCTCCTAAAGTAAACATTAAACAATACTTTGGTTTAAGAAGGCTGCCTGGGCATAGGACAGACTCCCCATTTGGAACTGGTGGGCAAGCACAGTGAATACACAGGGTTCTGTAGTCTGGGGCCCTATTTAAGACTGAGAGAAATATATGATTCGACCCCTGGAAAGGTAAGGTACATGGCCGGACAACTGAAGGGACGGGCACACCTCTAGCCATGTAATCATTCCAAGTTCCATCTGCTTTTACCTGATGTCCTAAATGGATTTCAGAAAGCATTTGACAAGGTCCCTCAATGAAGCAAACGAAGCAGCCACGGGGTAAGAGGGAAGATCCTTCCATGGATCAGTAACATGTTAAAAGATAAGAAACAAGCAAGAATACATGGTAAGTTTTTACAATAGAGAGAGGATGTTAATGGGGCGCCCACAGTTCTCATCTGAGATCTGTACAGGTCACCATATTCATAAATGGCCTGGAAAAGGGGGTGAACAGTGAGGTGATAAAATTTGCAAATGATACAAAATTATTCAAGATTATTAAAGTCCGATGTTAACTGTGAAGAGTTACAGAGATCTCACTAAATGGGTGACAAAATGGCAAATGAAATTCAGTGTTGTTACATGCAAATGTAATGTGCATTGAAAAAAAAAAATCCCAACTCTACGCATGAATATGGATCCATACAAAATGAGGGTCTAAATTAGCTGTTACCACTCAGGAAAGAGATCTTGCCATGATTTTGGATAATTCTCTGAAAATGTCTGCTTGCGAGAGTATTGCACCAGGAGTATTGCAGTTCTGGGCATCCCATCTATAAAAAAGATATATTAGAATTGGAAAAAGTTCAGAGAAAGGCAATAAAAATAATTAGGGGTATGGAATGGCTTCCATACAAGGAGAGATTAAAAAGACTGGGACTGTTCAGTTTAAAAAGAGATGACTCGGGGGGAGGGGGTATGATAGAGGTCTATAAAATCAGGATTAGTGTGGAGGAAGTGAATAAGGAAGTGTTATTTATCTTTTCACATAACACAAGAAGCAAGGGTCACCTTATGAAATTAGTAGGCAGCAGGTTTAAAATAAACAAAGAGAAGGATTTCTTAACCCAATGTACTGTCAACTTGTGGAACTCATTGCCAGGGGATGTTGCAAAGGCCAAAAGTATAACTGGGTTGAAAAAATAATTAGAACAGTTCACGGGGGATAGGCCCATCAATGGTTATTAGCTAAGATGGTCTGGAAGGCGAGCCTAGAACTCCAATTGGGTGAGGGGGATGGATCACTAATTGTCCTGTTCTGTTCATTTCCTCAGAAGCATCTCACACTGTCAGCCATTGTCAGAAGACAAGATACTGGCCTAGATGGACCGTTGGCCTGGCCCAGTATGATCCCTTTTATGTTCTTATGTTCTTAATTTTCAAAAGACATGTAGAGAGAAGAATTACCGGTACCTTGGAAGATGCCTGCTGCTGCTATCTGGGAACTGTTCTCTAACCCCCGAGAGATTGGGATAAACATCTGGGCAAGGACGTAGCCAACCCCCGTTTTCTGGCCAGGCCCCCGAGTCTCCAGGGTTGGCCCAGCCACGTTCTGCTTCCGGTCATGTGAAGCTATCTGATGATTCTACAGTTGCTATGTAGGGAGAGGTGGTGAGAACCTGACCCCTGCCAGGTCATGAACGAGGCCAGAGCCAGAGCTGGGAGGCTGTGTGACAGAACAGCCCACTCCCTTTCTGCTCCACTCGTTTCTGTGGCCACGGTCAGTGGGAGACCTGCGGCCACAGCCACAGCCAAGAAGTTCATGCCACTGCCAGGCACTGTGGTGGGTGGGCCTGCTTGCCAAGGTGGTGGGCCCAGGCCCACCCAGCCCACCCATAGGTATGCCCCGGCATCTGGGCTCTGATTTTGCCCTACGAATGTTTTCTGAGGAACTCAGGGCCTTTCTAGAGGGACATCACTAGATGCTGGCTTGATAAATTCAATAACACACTGTCCTCCAGAGGAATGCTTCTTTTTCCTGCCCATTCTTGTCTGAGGGAAGGAGCATGAAAACGGTGAGAGCCACATAAGCCAAATTTGTCTTGGTGCTCCCACTTGGGGATGTAGCTTTGTCATCCCAATGTGACTAGTAAGTGAACAACCACAGAGCCAGATCCTCAGGGGGTGTCAATTGGCTCAGGTCCATCGACTGAGAAGAAGCGATACTGATTTATACCAATGGAGGGCCTGGTCAGAATGTCTTCCAATATCTTACAGATCCTGCACTTATCAATTTGTTGCAGATGTGAGCCTTCAACAAGCCTCAGAATGATGGGAAAGCACAGTCTCCTAAATTTGATATGCATTTTTTATTTCTTACTGCCTCGCTAGCAGTGATTTGCACTTCACAAAAGGCCTCCCTGTTTGCTAGCTCTAACCATCGCACTTATAAACCCACTCCTTTTGTAGTATGATAATGCAACATCTGTATTTCTCTTCCTCTCAGATACATTTTTCTTCCTGGTAGCCTTTCAGCTTCTTTCTTTCATTTATTGCCAAGTAGTTACATAAAAGTACAAGCTCAGAAAGCTCAGAAGACGGCAAATGGCTGCTCCATGTCCATAGCACTTACTTTGTTTATTATCTAACAAAATTGTGACCCAAACCTGCAAGGTACTGAGGACCAAGTTGTAAAAGTCTTTATGAGCCTAATGAGGTAGATAGATGCTACTGGGATTTTTAAAAGAAAGAAGGGCCAATAGCCTCAATCTTTATTGCAGATAAGTGCTTACATACTTTAGGGAGCTGGGCCTCAGCGTCTAATTCCCACTCATTTTGCTGCCAACACTTTTTTGTTCAGGGGTGTGAAAAAACATCCCCCGAGTGACGCAAGTTTTGCCAGCCTAAGAGCTAGTGTGTCTGCGTTACGTCAGAGCTTGCCCACTGACAAAATAAATGAAGGGCAGTAGCTATATCAGTGGGAAAGCTCACCCACTAACATAGGCTGCGTCTACACTTGTAAATTAAGTCAACTTAAGCTTGCTTAAGTCGACTTAATTTACTCTGCATCTACACTACAGTTTCCTTAAGTTGACTTAAGCAGCTTGCTTAAGTCACCTTAAGGAAAATAAAGTCGACTGAATTAAAATTAAGTCGACTTTATTAAACCTCCTTTGAATTCGACCTAGTGCTTAAGTTGACTATCTAAAGTCGAATTAAGCCAGTGTAGATGTGGGGTAGCCCTAAGTCGACTTAGGGCTACCCCAGGACTACACCAATGCCCTCCCTGCCAGGGGGACCTAGGGTAGGTCCACAGGGAAGAGGGGGCACCCCTATGCCCTGCCAAGATCCCTGTCCCCCTTTGCCCCATTGTACCTATGTACAATGGGGCAAAGGCTGAGCCCCCTGGCATTGGGCAAGGGGTGCCCCCTCTGCCCTCATGGACCTGCCCTAGGTCCCCCTAGCCCCACAAAGTCGACCTAGAGCATCCAGTGTGGACACTCTAGGTCGACTTTGTAAGTTCCCCTTTAAGTCGACTTTAATTTTAAGTGTAGGCGCACTAAGTCGACTTAAATTAAGAAGTGTAGACACAGCCATAGTGCCGTCTACACTAGCACATTTACTGGCAAAACTTATGTCACTCCGGGGGATTTTTTCACTCTCCTGAGCAATAGATGTTTTGCTGGCTTGAGCACCAAGTGTAGACAAAGCCTTAGATCTGTTTTCAGAAGGGCCAAGTCGTGACTGTAAACCCTTGAAAGTGTTAGTAGCTGCCATCAGGTGGGCCTTTAATCTGTAAAGATGACGGGTGTTTCTTTCGGGCTATATGAAAGGAGCAATTAAATGCCCCTTTATGTAGTGATAGCTGAAAACAATAGGATACCACTGTCCAACACAATGGGCTGCATGGTGGTGCTGATCAGAAGCTGACGTATATGCTAAAGGATTTCCCTGGGACTAGTTAAAATTCATAGGTGACATGGCTGATTGCTTGGAACAGTATTTGTCTCTATTGGGACTTGTCTACATGGGTAGTGTCAATGGCTCAATGGTTAGTAATCAACTTATTTCCTTGATTACTATTAATTACATTATGAATGATTCTGGAATAGCTATTTTGGTAAATTTTCAAGCACAGACGAGCCTTTTATTGCACTGCTGAATAATTTCCCAATACAGACATTTGGAATCTTAGAATTACATGCTAGCGATGGAAAAAGAGAGACCAGATGCCTGGCACTTTCCCCTACCCCATCCTTTCCCAAGGGGAATTACCGCTGTTGTATGCTTGGTGTCACATGGGTGGAGAGCTGATATCCATGACTTCCTCCTCTGTGTGGCTGGTGCCAGCATTTTCCATTTCTCTAGCAGCAGCATATGTGAGTTTCCCTCACTTGCTTTATGACAAAAAATGGCATTGATGGTCATATGTGCCGATTACGCACGTGCGAATTTATGCAAATCTATATAACATGCAGTGTTTTCCTCCCCTAACTACATTTGTTGCACATTTTTTTGAGGACATGTTGAATGTTGCCTTTCTTTGGCTGTGTCTACACTGGTAAATTAAGTCGACTTAAGCTTGCTTAAGTCGACTTAATTTACCCTGCGTCTACACTACACTTTGCTTAAGTCGACTTAAGCAGCTTGCTTAAGTCGACTTAAGGAGAATAAAGTCGACTTAATTAATATTAAGTCAACTTTATTAAACCTCCTTTCTATTAGACCTAAGGCTTAAGTCGACTCCCTAGAGTCGACTTAAGCCAGTGTAGACGTGGGGTAGCCCTAAGTCGACTTAGGGATACCCCAGGGCTGCACCAATGCCCTCCCTGCCAGGGGCGGCACAAGGGGAGCCTGGAATGCCCCCCCACAGGCCAGGGCAGAGCCCTGCCCACCCTGCCCCTATGCCCTGCCAGGGTCCCTGTCCCCCTTTTCCCCATTGTACCCAGGTACAATGGGGCAAAGGCTGAGCCCCCTGGCATTGGGCAAGGGGTGCCCTCCCCTGCCCCCGTGGACCTGCCCTAGGTCCCTCTAGCCCCACAAAGTCAACTTTAATTTTCAGTGTAGATGCACTAAGTCAACTTAACTAAGTCGACTTAAAGTCGACTTAGTTAAAGTCGACTTAAATTACCCAGTGTAGACATAGCCCTTATGAGCTGTCCCTATTGGTTTCGATTGGACAGCTCATGGAGCAAGGTCTTATTCACTGTGAGAAAGGGGATCAAAATCCCACCCTTTATGAGCAACATTTGATTAATTGCCAGAGTCTCTAAGGCTCTATCTACACTACCACTCCTGTCAGTATAACTCACATTGCTCACCCCCAATCAACATAAGTTACACCGACTTACGCACTGGTGTAGACAATGTTATGTTGGCAAGAAAGCATCTGCTGGCAACACCGGGCTGCGGTTAATTTATCAGTCAGGGCTGGTTTTTTCGTGCAAATGACCATGGCTGACATAGTCGCCCAGGCTCTGGAATTCCCTAGGTTCTGAAGCCAATGCACAGAATGGTTGTCTAAGTTCAGCATCAAGGTGAAGGAAGGGGGCTATTTGTTTTGCAGTCTTGCTCATTGAAATTAGCCAATTTATTTTTTGTGACGTGTAGCAGTCCGTCATGGTTGCAGCTCTCACGCTCACCAGTTGTGTTTTCCTGTTTTCACATTGGGCTCTATAAAAATCATTTAAGAAAAAACACTTAAAATTTGGGCCTTACATCCTTTTCCTAATTGATTTCTGCAGTCACCCTTGCACAACAGCCTCTAAAAAGTAAGTAGGTCAGACTACTGTGGAATTAGCTTGCTGTATACTGCCATTCTCCTTGCTAAGATCTTATTTCTATGATTAGTTTGGGAGGGGAGACAAATCGTATGTACAGGATAAAAGTAAGGCTATGTCTACACTTAGAAAGTTAAGTGGACTTTATTAAGTCGACTTAGAGAGTCTACACTAGACTAAGTTGACTGGCTAGGTTGATGGAGAGCCAAGGCGAGCCGCGGCTCCCTGCCAAGAATGAAGCCGCTCGCAGCTGCCTTGTCCCTGCGGGAAGCCCCTTGTCCCCGGTGGAGCCGTGGCTCCCTTCTACCAGGGAGAAGGGCTCCCCCTAACCCTAGGATGACCTAGGGCATTTAGGTCGACTTAAGGCTACTCCCCGTCTATGCTGGCTCAAGTCAACTTAATAAGGTCAACTTAATGCTTAAGTCAACCTAAAACTAGGTGTTATTAAGTCAACTTAAGGAACTGCTTAGGTTGACTTAATAAAAGCCCAGTGTGGACGGGGAGTAGTTTAGGTCAACTTTAGCCTCCTTAAGTTGACCCAACCTGTAAGTGTAAGCGCACCCTACGAGAGCAAACTGACCTGCAGTTTTTTCCTTTGGGTCTGATTTTATTTGCATTCAGGACAGGGTTTCTTCTTGTTAATTTCCTGCCACAGTCACAATTTGCTGCAGCAATTTCACATTCACATAGCCTTGGGCTCAGTTATAACAACAAGAGCAATTCAAGTTGTTTTGGAGACGTGACTGTGGTGCCTGAAAAGACTACATTGAGAATGCTCAATTGGAGCAAACTGCAAAGAATGGGGCAGATGTTCTCCACAGCTGGTGATTTATTCTGTAATTAGATTTCACCAAACCAGTAACCAAATAGCTTTTGTAATACCTTACTGGTTACCAAGAAGCCAGACTACAGTGCCCTTAAAGTTGCCCATCTTTTGGACCCCACTCAGTCAGTCAAGTATAATATAGTTGCTAAAAAACGTATTCACCATATATAATGTTCTTCCAAGCTCAAGGGATCTGGCACATTATTTACCGGGTCAATGAATATTTCACATCTTACCCAAATCATAGAATCATAGAATCAGGGCTGGAAGGGACCTCACAAGGTCATCTAGTCCAACCCCCTGCTAAAAAGCAGGACCACCCCCCCTAAATCACCCCAGCCAGGGTTTTGTCTAACCGGGCCTTAAAAATCTCCAAAGACGGAGATTCCACCACCTCCCTAGGTAACCCATTCCAACGCTTCACCACCCTCCTAGTGAGAAAGTTTTTCCTAATATCCAACCTTGACCTCCCCGGCTGTAATTTGAAACCATTGCTCCTTGTTCTGTCCTCTGTTACCCTCGAGAACAGCCTAGCTCCCTCCTCTTTGGAGCACCTCTTCAAGTAGTTGAAGGTTGCTATGAAATCTCCCCTCAGTCTTCTCTTCTGTAGACTAAATAAGCCTAGTTCCTTCAGTCTCTCCTCATAAGTCATGTGCCCCAGCCCCCTAATCATTTTTGTTGCCCTCCGCTGGACTCTTTCTAATTTGTCCACATCCTTTCTGTAGTGGGGAGCCCAAAACTGGACACAGTATCCCAGATGCGGCCTGACCAGTGCCGAATAGAGGGGAATTATCACATCCCTCGATCTGCTGGCAATACTCCTACTGATGCAGCCTAATAGGCCATTGGCCTTTTTGGCAACAACGGCACACTGTTGGCTCATATTCATCTTCCTGTCCACCATAACCCCCAGGTCCTTTTCCACAGCGCTGCTACTTAGCCGATAGGTCCCCAGCCTGTAGCAGTACATGGGATTTTTTCGTCCTAACTGCAGGACTTTGCACTTGTCTTTGTTGAACCTCATGATGTTTCTTTCGGCCCAGTGTTCCAATTTGTCCAAGTCTCCCTGGATCCTGTCCCTGCCCTCCAGAGTATCTACCATTCCCCCCAACTTGGTGTCATCCGCAAACTTACTAAGCACGCAGTCTATTCCATCATCAAGATCATTAATGAAGATGTTGAATAGAACCGGCCCCAGGACCAACCCCTGGGGCACTCCACTTGTTACCGGTTGCCAACCAGACATCGAGCCATTGATTCCTACCCGCTGAGCCCGTTGATCTAGCCAGTTTTCGATCCACCTTACGGTCCACTCGTCCAACCCATACTTCCTTAACTTGCCGATGAGAATGCTGTGGGAAACCGTATCAAAAGCCTTGCTAAAGTCAAGGTATACCACGTCAACGGCTCTTCCCGCATCCACAAATCCAGTCATCTCATCATAGAAGGAAATCAGGTTGGTCAGGCACGATTTGCCCTTGGTGAATCCATGTTGACTGTTCCTGATCACTCTATTTTCCTCTAAGTGTTTCAGGATGGATTCCTTGAGGACCTGCTCCATGATTTTCCCAGGGATTGAGGTGAGGCTGACCGGTCTGTAGTTCCCCGGATCCTCCTTTTTCCCTTTCTTAAAGATAGGTACTATATTTGCCTTTTTCCAATCCTCCGGGACCACCCCCGTTCGCCACAAGTTCTCAAAGATAATGGCCAGCGGCTCTGCAATCACTTCCGCCAACTCCCTCAGCACCCTTGGATGCAGTTCATCCAGCCCCGTGGACTTGTGCACATCCAATTTCATTAAGTGTTCTCTAACCTGACTTTCCATCACCGAGGGCCGCTCTCCTCTCCATTCTGCGTTACCCCGTGTAGTAGCCTGGGAGCTGGCCCTCCCTGTGAAGACTGAAGTAAACAAAGCATTGAGTACTTCAGCCTTTTCCGCATCATCCACCATGAGGATGCCTGCCCCATTCAGTAAGGGACCTACACCACCTCTGATCCTTTTCTTGTTGCTGATATACTTATAGAACCCCTTTCTGTTATCCTTCACATCCCTTGCTAGCTGCAACTCCAATTGTCCTTTGGCCTTTCTGATTTTATCTCTGCAGTCCCGAGCAATATCTTTATACGCCTCCCTTGTCATCTGTCCAAGCTTCCACTTCTTGTAAGCTTCCTTTTCATGTTTCAGCTCCCCGCAGAGTTCCCTGCTAAGCCACGCTGGTTGCCGTCCACATTTGCTGTTCTTTCTGCACATCGGAATGTTATCTTCCTGTGCCTTTAACAGGGTTTCTTTAAAATACCGCCAGCTGTCTTGGACACCTTTCCCCTTCAGATCAGCCTCCCATGGGACCCTGCCCATCAGCTCCCTAAGGGAGCCAAAATCTGCTTTTCTGAAGTCCAGGGTGTGTGTTCTGCTTCTTTCCTTCCTTCCATTGATCAGGATCCTGAACTCTACCATCTCATGGTCGCTGCTGCCCAGGTTGCCATTTACTTCTACTTCCCCAATCAATTCTTCTCTGTTTGTGAGCAATAGGTCTAGAGGTGCAAGGCCCCTACTTGGTTCCTCCAGCATTTGTACTAGGAAGTTGTCCTCAATATTCCCCAAAAGCTTCCTGGGTTGCCTGTGCACTGCTGTATTATCTTCCCAGCAGATGTCAGGATAATTGAAGTCCCCCATAAGAACCAGGGCCTGCGACGATCTGGAAACTTCTGTTAGTTGTCCATAGAACGCCTCATCCACCTCCTCCTTCTGGTCTGGCGGTCTGTAGCAGACACCCACCACAACATCCCCCTTGTTGCATTCTCCCCTAAACTTAACCCACAGACTTTCAACCAGCTTGTTTCCACTTTCATAGTGGAGCTCCGAGCAGTCATACAGCTCTTTTACAAATAGCGCTACTCCTCCCCCCCTTCTTCCCTTCCTGTCCTTCCTGAACAATTTATATCCATCCATGGCAGTGCTCCAGTTATGCAAGTTATCCCACCACGTTTCTGTTATATATGCTTACAGGCAATCCTTATTAACTAAATCTAAGATTTATTAATAAAAAAAGGAAAGAAATAACTGCTATGGTTAAAGACCATTGTGTATGCAGATATGAGTAAAGTTCTTGGGTCCATTTCATAGCAGAGATGGTGATTTGTAGGGGTGGACAAAATTGACTCACAGCAAGGCACCTGCAATTTTACTTTTGGTCACGAGAAGGCGCTCCTCCATTACATTTCTGCAGTGGAGCTAGGCAACAAGCTACTAAAACTGGTTGCCATGGTGACCAGAAACATACATTTGTGGAGTCCTGTCCTTCTGGAATCAATTTAAAAGACAGTTTGATCAAATTCTTCTGTGATAAATGCTGGGTTAATCCAGAGTAGATCTGGAAACCTCAGTCTTGCGGGTTTAGACTTTCCCTATCAAAGTTTAAGTAGATCTGAGATAACAAGGATCAGGACAAAGCTTTCAATATAGCTGAAGTTAAGCGGGTAAGTGTTTTGACAGCCAAATGACCATAGCAGGCCTTCCTTGGGTGAAGAATAGTTAACGTACATTGTTCTTTGGGATATGTATGACATGCAAGGTACAGATGGAAAAGTTATGATTTGCTAAGCTTGATAAACACGCCTATATGTATGCATCTCAGTTTTGCATTACGAGTTCTAAATAGATCTGGTATATTTGTATTCAGACTTGTGCTGTGTTTCTGGGTGACGCCCTTAGACAGGATGGCAACAGCACTATGCTGGTTTAATGGCCTATCAAAGAAACTCAGATAAATAGTGCATCCAGTGAAAGAATCCAACGGCTGCACCGGCACAAGAACATGTAAGAACATGCCTCTGGACAGGGGACTCTGAGGCTTTTCCGTGCTGTGTGGCTCTATTTGAGACAAGCCACATGGCAAAGGGACATAAAAAGACAGCTACATCACCTCCATCTTGTCTTCATTCCTGCTTCTAACTCTGGATCGACTCATCCAAAGGTGAAGCTGTGAAAAAGGACTGAGACCCATCCAGGTACTGGATGTACACCAAATGGTCTGTACAAGCCTGCAAACTTCACAATTCTATTGAAAATCTGATTTATATGGACTTTAAAGACCACTGTAGGTCTCTCATTGCTTTGACCATTTCCAATTTCTCTTACCGTTTATTTCTTTCCTTTTATAATAAACCATTAGTTTTAGTCACTGAAGGATTGGCGGGCAGTGTGGTATTTTGGGTAAGATCCAAACTTATATTGATCAGGTAATGTGGCCGACTCTTTGGGGATTAGGGGAACATTTTGGTAAAGAGAATAGAGTTTTAATATTTTATCTGTTTACTGCAGCCAGTGCTGATTAGGAGCCAGAGACTGAAAAGGGGCTGTGTTTACCTTCTTGAAAATCAGTGTGGGATATCCGCAGCGCTGTTTGTTAGTGGTTGGGAAAGCTAACTGCAGTGTTAGCCACCACTTTGAGAGAATCTGCTCTCTTTTGCAGCCTGCCCTAACATTGGCATTTAGTTCTTTTTTTGAACCCTGTGATAGTCTTGACCTTCACAACATCCTCTGGCAAAGAGTGCCACAGGTTGAATGTTTGTTGTGTGACGAAATACTTCCTTTTGTTTGTTTTAAACCTGATGCCTATTAATTTCATTTGATGATCCCTAGTTCTTGTGGTATGAGAAGTAAATAACAGTTCCTTATTTACTTTCTCCACACCGGTCATGATTTTATGGACCTCTATCATATCCCTCCTTAGTCGTCTCTTTTCCAAGCTGAAAAGTCCTTGTCTTATTAATCTCTTCTCATATGGAACCTGTTCCATACTCCAATAATTTCTACTGCCCTTTTCTGTACCTATTCCAATTCTAAAACATTTTTTGAGGTGGGGAACCAGATCTGCATGCGGTATTGAAGACGTGAGCATGCCATGGATTTATAGAGAGGCAGTAGGATATTTTCCATCTTATTTTCTAGCCCTTTCCTAATGATTCACAACATTGTTAGCTTTTTTGACTGTCGCTGCACGTTGAGTGGATGCTTTCAAAGAACTCGCCACGATGACTCCAAGATCTCTTTCTTGAGTAGTAACAGCTAATTTAGACCGCATCATTTTACATATATAATTGGGATTATGTTTTCCAATGTGCCTTGCTTTGCATTTATAAACATTGCATGTCATCTGCCATGTTGTTGTTGCCCCGTCATCCAGTTTGTGAGATCCCTTTGTAAGTCTGCTTTAACTTAACTACCTTAAGTAGTTTTGTATCATCTGTAATTTTTGCCATCTCACTGTCTATAACTTTTTCCAGATCGTTTATGAATATGTTGAACAGTACTGATCCCTTGGGGACACCACTATTTACCTCTCTCCATTCTCAGAACTGACCTATATTTCTACCCTTTGGTTCCTATCTTTTAACCAGTTACTGATCCAGTAGATGACCTTCCCTCTTATCTCATGGCTGCTTACTTTGTTTAAGAGCCTTGATTGAGGAACTTTGTCAAAGACTTTCTGACAATCTAAGTACAGTATATCCAGAGGCTTGTTGACCCCCTCCAAGAATTCAAGAAGATTGGTGAGGCATGATTTTCGTTTACAAAAACCATGGTAACTCTTTCCCAACAAATCGTGTTCATCTTTGTATCTGGTCATTCTTTTGTTTCCTATAGTTTCATCCAATTTGCCTGGTACTGAAGTTAGGATAACGGACCTTTAATTGCTGGGATTGCATCTGGAGCCTTTTTTAAAAATTGGCATCACATTAGCTATCCTCCAGTCATGCAGAAGATGATTTAAAGGAGAGGCTACATGCCACAGTTTCTAATTCTGCAATTTCACATTTGAGTGTCTTCAGAACCCTTGGCTAGATACTATCTGATCCTGCTGACTTATTATTGTTTATTAGCCAAAATGGTAAGGGGTGCTACCCCATTCTTTGATGTCCCTAACCCTCTGACTTCCAGAAGATGGGACTGGACAACAGGGGCTGGATCACTCAATAATTGTCCTGTTCTGTTCATCCCCTCTGAAGCAGCTTGTGGCCACCATTGGAAGACAGGATACTGGGCTACACGGACCATTGGAATGATTCAGTATGACCGCTCTTACGTTCTCCTTCCAATCCTGCAAACTTCACAGCTGCTCTTGTTTAGGTGTTTCTCTGTTTCCAAGTGCCCTATGGTGATTCTGCTGAGCATCTGATTTCTTGATTCTTCCTGTTCTTTTTTTTTTTAAATGATGATGAAGATGATCTTCATGAACTTACAGAATTTTTTTTAACCCAGTTATATTTTGGGCCTTCACAACATGCCCTTGTGTACAAAAGTGCTTTTATAAACTGTTAGGAAGGGGATAGATAATAAAACAGAAATATAATAAAGCTACTATATAAATCTGTGGTATGCCCACACCTTGAATACTGCATGCATTTCTGGTTGCCCCATCCCAAAAATGCTATATTAGACTTGGAAAAAGTACAAAGAAGGGGAATAAAAACATTATTGTTTCTAAAAGCACATCTGTACACAAGGGATTAGATCCTTGTCCTGAGATTTGCCAGTGTTAGGACTTCATGAACGGGCCCAGTAATAATAATAATGAGTGACACTCATATGGCACTTTTCTTTCAAAGTCCCCCAAAGTTCTCAAGAAACTACCTGAACTGTAACTACTGCATGGGGATCATTTACCTGTCTTTGAAATAGAGCTGTTTCCACAGTAAGGCATGATAGCTGTTTACCAGTGCTCAGAAACATTAATTAAGGTAAAAAAGAAAGGATTACATTTTCTAACTGAATTGAATTTCCAAGACTGTGTAGAAAATTAAGTCCTCATTAGGTCTTCACCTACAAAGCTGAATTCAATTAAGAAAACAAACGCTAGATGGCAATGTTATTAAAAATGTGGCATGCGTTGAGGCAGTTGTCAGATGCTGAGCTAGGAATACTTGGGAATCAGGTGCTAAAAATTAAAGCTGATTAAAAAGTGAAAATAAGTCTTGTTTTTTGTCACCTGTACAAGAAGGTGAAAGTGAAGAGACAGGACTGATCACTGGTGTATACCAGCAGAGGAACAAATCGAACAAGTCTTCACTTACAGACATCCCCAACCTTAAACAAATACTCACCAGCAGCTACATACCATACAACAGAAAAACTAACCCAGGAACAAGTTCCAGAGGGGTGGCCGTGTTAGTCTGTATACAACAAAAACAACGAGAGCCCTGTGGCACTTTAAAGACTAACAGATTTCTTCAGGCATAAGCTTTGGTGAGCTCAAACCCACTTCGTCAGATGCAACTGATGACGTGGGTTGGAGCTCATGAAAGCTTATGCCCAAAGACATTTGTTAGTCCTTGAAGTGCCACAGAGCTCTCGTTGTTTTAACCCAGGAACCTATCCCTGCGACAAACCCCATTGCCAACTTTGCCCGTATATCTCCTCAAGTGACACCATTATAGTACCTAACCAAATCTGCCACTCCAGTAGGGGTTCATTCACCTGCATATCTACCAATGTGATATATGCCATCATGTGCCAACGATGCCCCTCTGCCTTATACATTGGCCAGACTGGACTGTCTCTGCGCAAAAGAATAAATAGAGACAAATCAGACATCAAGAATAGTAACATTCAAAAACCCGCAGGGGAACATTTCAATCCCCCTGGACATTCTTTAACAGACATGAAAGTTACAGCACTTCAGGAAAAAAACACTTCAAAACCAGACTTCAATGTGAACCTGAAGAGCTGGAATTCATAGTCAAATTTGACACCATCACTTTTGTTCTGAATAGAGACTTTGAATGGCTAACTGATTATAACCGTAGGCTGCAATCTTCTGACCAGTTGATGATGGAAATGAGTCTAACAGGTGCCTCAAACAATGGGCTGACTTAACCAGCTGCGGACAGATGCCCTCAACCTTGGGGAGTGCTTCTAGAAGAGGCAAGCCAGGGTATCATTTCTTGAAAAATTTGGGTGGTGGACTGGTGGGCAAAGTTGTGTCAGGATATAGAATATGTGACTATATTATATCCTGCAAAGCTGGGGAATAGAAGACACGATGGAGCAAATAGATTTATTAAAAGCCAAGGGCATAACCTCTGGCAGTGGGAGAAGTAGAGGGTAGTGGCAACTTGCCCTGGGAGACAAGTTCTTTGGAGCACTTTCCTCTGCATCACCCCACTGTTGCCTGGATTCATCTTTACCCAGTTGATTTTCTTCCTGCTAGGCAATGAGGAAACTGGAAGGTGATGCTGGTTACGTTTGAGAGCAAGGAGCTGTAGATCTGGGTGCTGTCTCCCTACTGATAGAACTTGACCCTGTGTCGTCTCATCAGTGCTTCCAACACCTTCATTTAGGTATTGATTAAAATCTAGAGGTCTAGAGGAGAAGGCACGATTGCCCATGATGACCCTCTGGGTTTGATTTGAGACGAAGAAATAGACCCATTTAAAGACATTTCTGTTATCTCTGGCACGCTCTTGGAGGTGAGGCAGGGGTATTGGGTGACCATTGGAATCAAATGCTGCTGAGAAGTCCAGCAGGACGAGTCTGGGTAGACATCCCTTTGCTATGGACCAGAGGTCATCTACTAGAGCAGTAAGGCCTGAAGCCTGACTGAGGGGGATCAGGGTCCTGGCAGTCTAGAGGAGGCCTTGGAGATAGTTTGTTTTCTGTTAGGTTGAGTATGTCTGGGAGATTGGATGTTGACAGCAGTTTGTGAGATCTCTAGCTTGGAGGAGTCGTTTCTTTAGTAGTCTATGGTATGTTCTAGAGCGAGTGGTAGGATTCACTCAGAAAAAGGGGTGCAGATAATATCTTTTAAGAAGAGTCTCAGAGGTCCTCTCCTACCTCCCAGAAAGGGCAGAGCTCAATCACAGGCGAAGGCCCTGACTGTTCTCAGCATTTCCTGATTACTTGTGTAAATGGGCCAGATCCTTGGAAGGGAGGACTCTTTTTCTACTCGGCACGTTGTTCCTCGTAGCCCACAAAGCCATCCCTGGTGTGAGCAGGCTTCATTACTTATCCCCTCTCTGCTCAGCACCACAGGTGAGCTCACAGAGGCTGACATGCCCCAAATGCCAGTGACTCATTTATCAATTACAGCTGTGTGCTGCCATCCAGATGCATCTCTAGTGATGCCCTCTTTTCATGCCAGCGACGATAATGAGGACAGACAGGGGAAAGCAGCAGGAATCCCTCCTCATGCTGACGTCCATAATGAAAAGGGAAGTGTGTAGATTGGAAGTCTTGTCTCATTAGACCATGGGGAATAATCTCCCTTCGGCTCGGGAGTGCAGCTCTTTTTTATCATGTTGCAGTTCATTGTTATTGCCAACCCATACTGCTCAGAGTGCATCACAGATCGCTTGGTTGGGGACCAGAGGAGAGTCACAGATAATCACCACCAGACATACAGTGGGATGGCAGCATATACCATTAACTCCCAGTATCCAAAGAGTAAGTTACTTCTCCTTGGGGTTCCAGACAAAGGGACCCTGTGAATTCTCTCTTCTGCCTTCTCCACAGCAGAAGCTCTGTTCTCTGTGTACCTCTGGTCCTTCAATCTTCTCCAAGGATTTCCCAAAGTAAACAGAAGAATCCTCTACTATCCCAGTTGTACTTTCTTAGATCCCAGCTTGCAGAGCTTCCCTGAGCTTTTTTCTGAATCTTGTCTGAGAATTAACCTTTGAAATTCTAGAACGCTGGTTGGCTCGTGAAGCTTTCTTTTAAAGGTACCACTGTGGTTAGGTTTGGCAAAACCTTGGAAATCCTTTTTTGGGGGGAGTGGAAGACCTCAACACTCTATCACAGGCCTGTCTTGATAACTAAACCAGAACCCCAGATCTTAACATACCCAAAACTTCAAAACCAGACATCAATCCAAACACTCTGGCTTGAGTTCACCTCTACAATATCTCAGTCGTTATTATTTGTTCCTTTTTCAATCATCTATTTCTATTAAATACATAAGTGCAATCAAACATATCCACAAAACAAAAACAATGATTGTAGACAATCAGGTAAAGCCTGATTTTACAAAGACAGGTGGGACATCTTACTAAAATCAGGAGATCTTAAAAATGTATTTCAGTTTTGATAAGAAGACAGACAAGACAGGTTAGGATGTCAATTTGAGGTACAACAGAGATTTGGGGTTTGGAAAACTGGTGTTTACCCATATTATAAACACCTTCCGGATTATCATGCGTTTGTAATACATGCAAACGAGTACATGTGAAGAAAAATGTTGTGGGGCATTGCAGTTACTCTGAAAGACACCTTGCAATGTAGGTATATTTCCATGCCATGTAATTTTAGGCCACATATGCAATTTACAAGTAAACATTGCTGTTAATTGTAGGTGAGGCAGTCAAAGGCCATCCTTGGAAAACGCAAATGATCCTGCACGCCCAAAGTACTGCATGGAAGTGCGGTTAGCCACTCTGGGTTTGTAATGTATTCACCAAGTGGGATTTTCTCCCACGAAAGCTCATGCGATAAATAAATCTGTTAGTCTTTAAAAGTGCCACAGGACTCTGTTGTCTTTCTACAATAGACTAACACGGCTCCCTCTTTGGAATTTGACTGCAGTTCTGCAGTTTTGCTTTTTAAAAAATTAGTTGCATTAGAAATACCATATACGTTCATTGTCAAATTTTGAGTAATTGTTTAGGGTGGGGAGGGCAGATTATAGGCAGATTAATATATAGTTAATGCAGTTAAATTGTGTTCAGTTATGGTAAAGGAGGCTTTGCAAGTCGAAAGAGATGGAAGAGAGTGGTGAGAAGCAGCGTGAGATTGGGAAAAGTTCAGGAGTCTAAAGAGAAAACATTGACAGAGCAGTAGCAAGTGCACCGAGACTCTGATGTTGGCCAGCCATGAAGCAGTGTGTAAGTGGAGGTGCAAAGAAGCTGTCTGGGGTAGAAGAAATGCAGGCGATGAAGTGGAATGAGAAACCAAGGATGTGGAAAACAAGTAGCTGGCAGATCCATGGGGGAGTCTGTCAGACACAGACAGAGGAAGGAAACTAACCAAATTCAATTGGTTGCCTCTCCACTGCTGCATTCTGAACTGTTAACAGGGAATCATCCCTGAATGGGTGTGTTTCCAGAGGGGTCCTTCAGGGATCATTTTTGGTCCTAAACAGGGCTGGCCCAACTATATAGGTGGGCTTTAAGGGGCACCAAATTAGATGGAAGTGGGATTTTTTTCTATTTAAACAATATATTTATATGTTATCTTTTCTAAACGAAAGACTCACCCCTGATGGGGGCACTGAAATCACACTTCGCCTAGGGCACGGAAAACCCTTGGGCTGGCCCTGGTCCTAAGCCATTTAACATTTTCATTAATGACCTGGAGAAAACATAAAATCATCACTGAAAAAGTTTGCAGGTGATACAAAAATCGGAGGGCGTGGTAAATAATGGACAGGGCAAGTCACTGATGCAGAGTGATCTGGATTGCTTGGTAAACTGGATGCAAGCAAAAAATAGGGATTTTAATATGGCTAAATGTATACACCGAGGAGCAAAGAATGGAGGCCATGCTGAATGATAGGGAATTCTGTCCTGAGAAGCAGTGAGTCTGAAAATAGCTGTGGTGGATAATCACCTTAATGTGAACTGGCAGTGCGACTCTGTGGCCAAAAGAGCTACTGCAATCATGGGTGTATGAACCGATAAATCTTGAGTAGAATTAAAGATTTTTTAACTTTGTACTTGGCAGAGATGTGATCAGGGCCGGAATCCTGTGTCCACTTCTGGTGCTGACAGTTCGAGAAGGATGTGGATAATTTGGAGAGGGTTCAGAGAAGATACGAGAATGATTATGGGATTAGAAGATCTGTTTTACAGTGATGACTCAAGGAGCTCAATCTATTTAGTTTATCCAAGGGAAAGTCAATTGAGGGTGATTTAATCACAGTCTATAAGTAACTAGATGCAGAACAAATATTTGATAATGAGCTTTTCAATCTAGCATAGAAAGATATAATAGAATCCAATGAGTGGAGACTGAAGCTTGACAAATTCAGACTGGAAATAAATGTACATTTTTAAGGATGAGAATAATTAACCATTGGAACAACTTACCAAGGGCGGTGGTGGATTCTCCACCACTAACCGTTTGTAAATCAAGACAGAATGATTTTCTAAAAGCTCTACTCTTGCAGAAGTCCTCTTGCTTGTGCTAGACAAGAGGTCAGACTAGGCAGTGGTCTCCAACCTGTAGCTCACGATCTACTTCTGAACAGCAGTTGCAGTTAAAACCTATGACCGTAGCACCATCTGTCAGTAAAAGATTGGAGACCACTGGACTAGAGGGTTCTGAGGGTCCCCTTGCCATCTGTGAATCAGTGAATGTGAGTGTGAGGTTAGGAAGAGCGTACAAGTAATAAAGTCCCTTAAGTCGACCTAAGGGGTGGTTCTTATTAGGTCAACTTAAGCTTTCATTAAGTCGACTTAAGGAATTTCTTAAGTGAACTTAAGGAAAGTCTGGTGTAGACAGAGAGTAATTTAGGGCGACTTAAGAGTTCTTAAGTTGACCTAAATTGCTAGTGTAGACATACCCTACCAGTATAAAATATGACCTTGTTTTCCCCCAGCCTTACACACAGCCCAGAGAAGCTGGCATGTCTTTGGTGAGGGTTAGTGGGCATAGCAGTTGATATGAGGGTCACTGGTTCTTGTGTCTGTTTCCAATGGAGTAGAACAATGATTCAGTATTTGGTTTACAAACACAGTAGGAGTGTATAGCACAAACAAACCAGATAGCCACGGAGAATGGCATATAAATAAGATGGAGATGGGCACTCTAAAAATGCCTAGATTAGATGCACAAAAAAGTTTCTATTACTATTAAGTGTAAAATACTTTCTTTTTACTCAGCCTAGACCTGTGGCCTAAACTAGCTAATAAAAACAATGCTTAACATGAATATGTTCCACTTTTCATGTTCAAAATGCTCTACAGACTGGGCTTGATTTATTCCTGGCGGAGTGTAAGGGTCAGGGCGGATCGCTGTGCCTGCAAAAGAATTCATCCTTGCATGAGGGCAGCTTTGATTTAATTTACAGTTAGGTCTCTCCAGGAGTGCTGTTCGTAGACTCTGCCTGGGGGCTGTATTGAAACAGTACATCCCCTGGATGCCCAGCCCACATTCCTCTTTGGCTGGCCCTGCCAACTTTCTGGGTTGCTCTGGCAGAGCAGGAGGGTTGTAGGTGGCTTGTGCCAGTGCAAAAACCCCTAGAGGGAGAATTTCTATTGATAGGGTTCTATACCTGGTTGCAGGACTCAATACAACATAGGCACGTATAAAGCACACTGTGGCTAATTAAGCAGCTATGCAGCCCTATGGAATCAGTAGGTTTCATGGATGTAACTGAGAACTACTTTAGCCCATCACGTAACTAGTTCTCACAGCAGTGGTAGTTAAGTATGATTGTCTCCATTTTACAGATGGGGAAACTCAGGCAGAGAGTGACTTCCCAAGGGAACAGAGGAAGTCAATGTGAGAGTCAGGATTTTTGATTCCTACTTCCATGCTCAAACCACTTGTGTTCTAGTGGACCAGCTTTGGCACAGTTGTTAAGAGACTTTGGCTATGTCTACATTACAAAAGTTAAGTCGACTTTATTAAGTCAACTTAATAAGGTCAACTTTAAGTCGACTTAAAGTCGATCTTATTAAGTCGACTGAACAAAAGTCGACAACTTTTCTAGTGTAGGCAAAGCCCCTTTTTGACCTTATTAAGTTGACTTAACACTTTGAGTCGACTTAATAAAGTGGACTTAGGCGCTAATCCCCATCCACACTGGCTTAAGTTGACCTAATAAGCCCCGTGTGGACGCGGAGTAGTTTAAGTCGACATAAACCTCCTTACATCAACTTAATTTGTAAGTGTAGATGCACCCTTAGAGCCTGTTTCTCAAGCCTTACGGATTTGAATAATACACTGGCTCTCAACACCCCACTGAGCGGCAAATGTTTTGCTGGCACAAGCACCAGTGTAGACAAGCCCAACTCAATTAGCCCTGGGGAACTGAATGGATCTGCTGACCTCAGTAAAGATTATCCCTTTGCAGGGATCAGGCCTCCGGATTCTAACCCTGGTTCAGGCCCTGATTACTCTGTGACTGTGGACAAGTCAATTAACTTCCACAGTTTCTTCATCACCTGTAAAATAAGTTTTACCCACATGTGCACAGTGCTTTGAGAGCTACATGTGAAACGTGCCTATGTACGGGCAAAACATTATGAATGTATGATTAGACTGTAACCTAGGACTTCAATAACTCACTCATACCGGGGGTGGGGGTGCGGTGAGGTTGTGTGGCCGGCATTGTGCAGGAGGTCGGATGATCGTATTGGTCCCTTCTGTCCTTAGAGTCTATGAGAAACACATGAAATAACTTTCCTGAGTTCTCTCTAATAAAGCAGAACAATTACTTTAACTTGAATGGTGAATGAAGCTGCCCTTTAAAAAAACACTAAAAAGAGTATATCTCTGGAGGCACTGCATTATCGCACAGTCTCCTGGAGAGCTTTTGGATGGGTCTGACATTGCTACAGACGGTTATAAAGAGCAGAGCATAACCACCATCATGGGAGTCACCAGGGAATGAACCTCAGACCTGCAGTTCTACGTGCTTCAGACAGCGCCCACTGAAGTCAATGTAAGGGTCACTATTGACTTCACTGACTATTGGATCAGGCTATAAAAGTAGGAGCTTCCGCTATATGACGTAAAGCAGTAACCACCATCGCTGGTAACTGTAGCACACTCATGGCCTCTGTGGACTTGCCACTAGCGGGGGGACACATAACATGCGCTGAACGGTGCATTACACACCTGCCTTGGCACATTCCAAGGCTGAAAGCCACAGCAATTCAAATCACAAATCAGCAGCCACACGTAACAACTGTCATCCTGGCTTGAGAGTGGGGCTTGAACCAATGGCCTGCAATTCCAAAAGCAGAAGCCTCTATGTTTTGAGCAAAGAGAACAGGTTCTCTGGTTACTACGCATTAGCAGACACATAACTTTTAGTTGGGAATGCAGAATATATGTTGCCCCAATCTCCTTTTGAATTCCGTAACCTGTTTTGGCACTACACAGCTCCAGGCTGCTGTGTTCCTAAATTTGCCAACTATTTTAGTCTTTTTCATTACACCATTTCCATGTTCATTTGCTTCTAGTTCTCTGGGAGCATATATGAAATCTCCATGGTGACAGCCATTGGAGTACAGATTTCCTCTCTGGTTTTAAGACATGCAGAATGACATCCATCTGGTCCCTTAAGACACCACATTTCACAACTGTAAAAGTGCTCTAAGAGAACATTTCACTGACACCATCTAATATTTTTTAGAGCTTCCCTTGCCCTTCCCTATGGCAGTAGAGTCAAGACACATGTAGTTGTTTGGATACTTCTCTCACCTTTTAATTTACTCTGGTAATACTCAAAACCAAAGAGATATCCCAATCAGCAGCAAAGATGAAAGTGGCCAGTAGGGTCTACTGATATCGTTAATATTTCTTGTTCATTTATAGCTTAAAACTTGAAATGAGAACCTTGGACTAAAAACCAGTGAACAGTGGACCTCAATAGTAAGTACCCTTGTCTTCCTATCACGTTTACCCTGCCCTTTTTTCTTGCATCCATTTGTTTGTTCTGCTCATTTGTTGCATTTTGTTTTAGATTCTAAGCTGCTTGGGGCAGGGACAGACTCATACAACACCCAGCGCAATGGTGCTTGCATCCCAGTAATGGAAGTGCCTGTGTGCAGCTGTAATGATCAGCTGTAATGATTAACCGGCCTGGGACCCTGGCCTGCCCCCTACTGCAGGCCCCCCCCACCTGGGGCCCTGCCCCCCCGCTTGCCAGCATTGTGACCTGTGGGTGGGCCATCATGGGGGGGTGGGCCCGCTCAGCCCAGCTCTGGCCAGTCTGCCCCTGGTGAGGCCGACTGGTGCGCGGTACGGCCCCTGAAGCAGCCCCCAGGACCACTGGCCCTGGAAGGCCGCAAGCACGTTGCGCCAGCCGGCCCCACTCCCTGGGCAGAGTTAATGGGTGCTAGCCTGTCCTGCCCTACCCCTGGGGGCGGACCAGCTGGCCCAGGGGCAGGATGGGAGCATGGAGTCTAACCTCTGGCCCCAGGGCCCCACTCCCTGCACAGTGCCAACAGGGCAGGAGCACTCTTAGCGCTCACCCAAGCAGGGCTGGTTTAATGCAGAGGATGTAGGGGTTTAAGCCCCAGGCCCCAGTCTGAAAGGGGCCCCAGGCTCCAGCCCCTATGGGGGCTAAGCCCCCAGCGCCATGAGGCGCTGAAAAAGCCCCTTCCCTGCCAGGGCTGGGTGGAGGGGGTGGGTTCCTGAGCCAGAGGCACTCCCTCTCTGCTCCTGAGCTGGCTGGCTCTGTATGGCCTCTGGAGCTGAGCTGCTCCCCAACAGATAGGTCCCCGCCCCAGCTCCCTGAGCCATGCCAGCCGTGGCCTCCCAGCTGGCTCCCCCAGACCCCTGAGCTATGCCAGCTGCCCTGCCCCCCTGGGCCTTAATCCAGTCCTGCCCCCAAACCCTGCCAGCGCTGAGTGGGGCAGGGGTGGGGGGCAGATCAGGAAGGGGTTTTAGGGGCTGGAGCCCAGGACCCTCCTTTAGGACATAGCCCAGGGCTTCAGCCCGTGTGATAACAATGATCACCAGATAAGAACAATGAGTCACTTAATCAACACAGAGAAATGCTGAGAACCAGAACAGTGGTGCTGATTATAGGTCCCAGGGCACTTGCAAGACACATCCCTGGTGCTCCGGGCCACACGGCTCTTCCTCAGTCCCTTTGGACTCCCCCCAAAAAGGGGCTGCAGTGCAGTGCAGTGCAGTGCAGTGCAGTGGAGGTGGGCGAACCCTTTTGGGGTGAAGAGCGGTTTGAAGCCACTGGGGGAAACACACCGTAACCAGATCTATGCCCAGTGCCTGATGGGGCTGGGTCCAGGGGCCAAGGCACTGGGGTGGTCCTGACTGTGGGAGGCGTCCATGGGGGTGT
>ML685850.1:2156269-2305143 GCA_007922175.1 Pelusios castaneus | reverse complement strand
GTATGGTGGACCCATTGGCCTCCCTTTTGTGGGGAGAAAGGACTGTATAGTTTGAATGGCCTCTGTCTCAGTAGAAGGAGAGCCGGTCTCCTCGGGGACAGGCTGGGTAGAATACTCTAAGAGAGGACACAATAGCAAAAGAGTAGGGTAAAAAGAGAGAAGATACAAGCACTCTGCGCAAAATGAAGATGTTGAGAGCAAAGTTAATGAAGGAACCAAAGGACTGGAGAAGTAAATTCTTTAATCGCTTATATGCCAATGCTAAGAACCTGGGTAATAAAGGAGAGGAATTGGAATTGCTTATTTATTGAGCATGAATATGATAATCGGTATTACTGAAATCTGGTGTCTGATTCACACAACTGGACGTTAAAATAAATGATTATAACCTATTTAGGAAGGATTGATTGGGCAGAAAGGGATAGGGAATGGGCCTCTGTCAAAAATGGCATTACCTGTTTCCAATGACTGAGAATGTGAAATAAAGGCATCCAGAGTGGTTATGGATCAGTCTTGTACCAAATAAAGCACAAAATGAGGTACCGGTTGGTGTCTTCTACAGATCACCAAATCACACGGGAGCTGGCTGACTGCTTCCCTACGCATCAGTCTGTAATGCATAGGAAGAAGGCTGAATGATCATGTAGGACTTCAGTTTGAGTGACACGTGGCTGGCTGCATGCTGACAGTCATGTATTTAGAGATTCCAAGGAGGTTTTAATAGGCGATATTTTCTGATCTCAGAGTTGCAGTCACACTGGGGAATTCTATATTAACCTTTCCTGATCAGATAAAGAAGAACTGATCGTAGAAGTAAAAATTAATGGGAGCTTAGGTACAAGTGATCATGGCTGGGTCACTAGAGGCCTGCAAATCCGTGGATATCCGCATAATATCCACGGATAGCTGCCTCCGCAGATACGGTGCTGGTATCCGCGGAAAACTTCTTGTGGATGCAGGTTGGGTAAAGATCCATGTATTTGTATCTGCAGGACTAGAGCCCTGCAAATCTGTGGCTATCCGTGGATGTTTTCATTTTATCTGCATCTGTGGATACAATGCAGATATCCATAGACCATTTCTTGCAGATGCAGATTGGCTGAGGATCCACATATTTGTGTATGCGCAGGGCGCTATTGGTGACATGTATAATGTGCAAGCAGAATAAAGTCCAGACCAGTAACTCTGTATACTCAGTGCCTTAATGAGACCAAATTCCAAAGGGGTAGCTGTGTTAGTCTATTGTAGAAAAACAGCAGAGTCCTGTCGCACTTTTAAAGACTAACAGATTTATTAATCGCATGAGCTTTCGTGGGAGAAAATCCCACTTCGTCAGACGCTTTGAAGATGGGAAATTTCAAAGCATCTGATGAAGTGGAATTTTCTCCCACGAAAGCTCATGCGATTAAAAAAAAATCTGCTAGTCTTTAAAAGTGCCCCAGGACTCTGTTTTTAATGAGACCAGTTACACAAAGCTGAAAACAATTATGAGCCAAATCAGCTGGGAGGAAGAATTTAATCAGAAAAATGTGAGTGGCAGTTGGGAATGGACAAGAAGCAATGGGCTTAAATTACAGCAAGGGAGGTTTAGGTTGGACATTAGGAAAAAATTCCTACCTGTCAGGGTGATTAACCCCTGGAATAAGTGGCCTAGGCAGGTTGTGGAATCTCCATCGTTGGAGTTTTTAAGAGCAGGTCAGACAAACACCTGTCGGAGGGTTTAAGAGGGTACGTGGCCCTGCCATGAGTGCAGGGGGCTGGACTCGATGACCTCTCATGGTCCCTTCTAGTTTCTATGATTCTATGAATCATTTAACAGCACGTCGAGATGCACAAAAAAAAAAAGATACAATGGAGGAAGAAGGCTGTGTTGGTTACAAAACTGAGCTGCGTTAGTGGGGATGTGAAGGAACCTGCAAAAATGATAGAAAATAACAAATGGAAGAAAAGGGAAGTTGATCGTAAGGAATATAAATGAGCTATTAATTCTAGAATATTGATCAGGGAAGCCAAGGGACACAGGGAGAACTCTGTTGCTAGCAGAGTTAAGGACAATAAGAAGGCATTTTAAAAGCCTATTCCTGGATGGAAATGGTAGAGGTCTGAACAATAATGCAGGAAAGGCAGAAGAGTTTAATAAGTATTTGTGTTTGGGGGGGAAACCAGTTGATCGTCTCCTCAGATAGCGATAACACTCCTTCCATTCCACTAGCCTCTCTGGAGGACGTTAAACAGAAGCTACTGAGGTTAGGTGTATTTATCTTGCATCCAAGAGACTGAAGAATTTGCTGGATTGTTAACACTGATTCTCAGTAAGTTTTGGAGCGCTGGGGAGGTTCCGGGAACTGAAAACGAACGGAACGTGCCAGTTTTTAAAAAGTGTAAATGCGATGACCTCGATAATTAGACCCGTCAGCCAGACATCAGTCTTGGGTAAGATAATGGAGTGACCAATACAGGAGTCAACTAATACAGAACGAAAGGAAAGGAATGCAGTTAATGCAAATGAAAAGAGAGACCTTTTTTGCTGAGAATATAAATTTGGGTGATAAAGGTAAGAATGTTGATGTAACGCACTTTGACTTGGTGCTGCGTGACTAAGACCCTGCTTGAGTTGCTGGATGACTGTCAAATGATTGTGGCTGAGTTGCGGACAAGAAATGGCAAATTGCAGAGACGTAATAACGCACCTTTATTAATGGTGGCAATGGGAAAAGCTGGCTGCCTGGTGGGCTGGCAGCAGGAGCCCTGCTGTTCTGGAGGGGCTGACTTATACAGACACTGAGTTCAGCCTCAAAATTGCGGTGGAAGTCTAGTATTACGGGATTGGCAGTTGCCCTGATATTGCAAGTTTTGCAGGGCCTTACGCATGAGGCTTTGATTGAAAAACTAAAATGATGTAAAATTAACATGATTGGATTAAAAAGTGGCCAACCGATAGGTCTCAAAATGTAACTGTAAACAGGGAATCTTTGCTGAACAGATCTGTTTCCAGTTGTGTCCCCCAGGGATGAGTGCTTTAGCTCTGTGCTATTTAACATTTTTATTGGTGTCCTAGAAGAAAAGCTTAAAAGCATTACTTATAAAGCTTGCAGATGACATGCAAATTGGAGGAGTGGCTGGTAAATATTGAAGAGGACAGGCTACTAAATGAGTGATCTGGATCATTTTGTAAACTGGATGCAAACACTATGCATTTTCAGTATGGCTAAAAGTAAAGGTTTGCATCTAGGAACAAATAATTTAGCCATACTTGCAGGACAAGGGACTCTATCCTGGGGAGCAGTGACTGGCGAAGTTTGGAGGGGAGTCGTGAAAGGGAACTCCCAATGGAATGGTCAGAAGAGTGAATGCTGGGATGGAGAAACAGGGGAATCTCGAGTAGGAGCAGAGAGGTTATTTTACCTCTCTTTTTGGCAGTGGTGTGACTGCTGCTGGAACCCTGTGTCCAGTTCTGGTGCCCACAATTCAAGAGGGATGTTGATAAATTGGAAAGTGTTCAGAGAAGAGCCAGGAGAATGATATAAAGGATTAGAAACATGCCTTTATAGTGATAGATTTTCAGAGCTCAAGGGGTACATGATTATAGTCATAAGTGCCTACATGGAAAGTAAATATTTGCTGATGGGCTTTTCAGTGTAACAGAGAAAGGCATGCATAATTTGAAGCTAGATAAATTTCAGACTGGAAATAAGGTTTACATTTTTAACCGTGAGAGTAATTAACAATTAACCATGGGAACAATTTACCAGGTTTGTGGTAGACTCCCTATCACTGACTTTTAGGCAAATATCCAGTCTTGATTTAAAAAGATCTGCCCTAGGAATTAATGTGCAGAAGCTTTCTGGCCTGTGTTATACAGGTGGTTGGACTTGATCATAGTGATCCCTTCTGGCCTTAGAACCAATGAATCTGTGAATCATGTGATAGTTTGATACAGACAAATATTTAAACATGTTAAATGCATTGACAGCTGCTGTTGAAGGGGAGATAGAAGAAGAAGCTGATCTTGTACCTTAAGGGCAGTTCGCAAAAGCCAATTCTTTCAATTGCTGAAAGTTAAAATTCATATGCAAATTTGATACCATTAACTTGGGTTTGAACAGAGAGATGGGTTGGCTTTCTCAATACAAAAAGTGATTTTCCCCCCTTTCTCTCCCTCCCCACCTTCTAGTGTGTTGGTTCACACTGTTTGAATCTAAACTGCTTTGATTTACTGAAATAGTCTCACCTGATCCTATGACTTATGCTTCCCTGCATTAATTTTCCTCCCATACTGTAAGTTTTCCATCTTCTAGCATCTGACAAAGTGGGATTTCTCCCATGAAAGCGCATGCTTTAAATAAACTTATTCTTTAAAAGTGCTACAGGGTTCCTTGTTTGTATTGCTGCCATGGTTTCCCTTCGTTCAAACACGACGTAGAATGTCTGGCACCGCAACACACTTAGTACGGCAGGTTAAAGAAGAGCATTTTCCTGTTCCATAGGCTGCTTTGAAGTCATTGATCATCCTCCTGTGCTGCAGAACAGAAACTGGTTCTGAACTAACTGCATCGTTTGAGCCCCAAGTGCACATGGGTAGATATTAGCTAGTTATTGATATGATTGGAGCACAGTAGGCCCTGAGGACCATCCTGTTGTGCTATGTGCTGTACTAACACAGACTTAGCTGTAGAAGGCTGTGTCCTGCCCCAGGAGCATGCAGTGCATGAAATCATGCTGTTACATGCAAGAACGTCTAAATTGGTGCAACGGTGTAAAATGTCTTTCTGCCACACTAAGGTTCATAGGAACTCTCCAGGAATCGGTTCTGTGACTCGCCTGGGTCAGAACGTGTAACCAAGAACTGTCCGTTGCTCTAGTCCACTAAAATAAACTCCAGTCCTTTATTTTGGTACAGCACAGAGCACGTGGTGAAGAAAAGTCAGTTCTGTGGGTTTGCTTCCTGGTTTGGAAGTAGCCACTGCGAATGAATGCACTTCTCATTGGTAGTGTTATGAATTGTTGCATGCCAGATGAATGTGCATTTGACGTTTTTGGGGTAGAATTACAAAATTGCTGTCTAAAGGGAACAAACAGGGTGGATGAAAAGTATGTGGATTTCAGTAAAGTCTTTTGAAGATGGTTTAAGAAAAGAAATAAAAGGGGCTGTTTGCATTCCCAGAGAGAGAGTTAGCACATCCCCAAAATAACCGCTGTAGTCAAAAAGAAGAGACAAGATCATTAAACACTTGAAACAGGCTTGCCGTGTTTTAGTTTGGCTTCTGAAAACACAAATTAACTTGCTCTTTCATCTGTTAAATGGCTTGCTCGAATTAAAACAAAACAAAGTAGGAAGTACGGGGAGCAGGAACAAAACACACTCACTCTTGACCTGCATTCTCTTCTCTCCAGAAGAAACCAACCCCACACAAGCTTAAAATAACAATTTTTAAGGGACAATGACAAAAGTAATATCTCTTGGGGGGGGGGGGGGAATGAAAATGTTGTTGTCTTTTCAAATAGACCAGAAGAAGTCTCTAAATGCTGGCTGAATCATTCAAGTAATGCCTAGTGTACGTCGATAATCTTTAGCCTTAAAAGCTGCGATTCCGAGTTGCTTTGTGCACATGCTTTTTGAAATCAGCAGGGTGCTGTATAAGCACAGGGATTTAGCCACATGGCGTAGACTGTTGTATCGGGGCTTCTGTTGCTTCCTGTCAAGTTCTACAGCTCCTTTTTGAGTCTCACGCCTGATACGGTTACCCAAGTTCAGACCTGCTATGCTCAGGAGCATCTGAAGTCAAAGCAGCGATGCTTGCTTACACCGAGTCTGAACTGGGCTCAGAAAACTGACGTGATAAATGAATCCAGATTGGTTTGAACATGAATGCTGTCCCTGGGATTGAAAACTGGCTGGAGGATCATAAACAAAGGTTTACGGTAAACGATGGTGTATTGAACGAATTCCAAAGGCGAGTGAGTCCTTAAGACGGTGCTGCAGAGATTAGTGTGGTGCCTGCTTTTATTTCACAGTTTTAATCTGGAAGAGGTGATAAAAAGCATGTTAATTATATTGGCAGATAATACTAAATGGCAAAGAGTGTCAAACGGAAGTGAGAAGAGAATGAGAGGGACAAACAGGCTAGACATATGAACAGGAAATAATGAAATGAGATTCAACATGGCCCAAGTAGTTTTAGTTTGAGAAATAACTTCTTTATCTGTTGTTAACAATTTACGTGGCACCGTAGACAAAAATAGAGAGCCTCCGCCCTGAAAAGTCAAATAACCACAATGCAGATGCTTAATGGGAAGAAGACAGTTGAAAAGCATTACCGAAGTCCCATAGAAGATTGCAATGCAGTCAAGATAATTGACTTCAAGCGAAGTCTGAAGAGATACAAAAGGATCTTACAATATGGTGACTGAGCAACACATGGCAGGTGAAATTCATTGTTGATAAATGCAATGTAAAGCACATTAGAAAACCTGATCCCAACTATACATATAAAATGATGGCGTCTAAACTAGTTATTACCACTCAAAGAGATGTCAGAGTCATTGTGGCTAGTTCTCTGAAAACATCCACTCAGTTTGCAGCAGCAGGCAAAGAACGCTAACAGTGTTGTGAACCATTAGGAAAGGGCTAGATAGCAAGACAGAAAATATTGTATTACCTCTGTAAATATATGGTATGCCTACATCTTTAATATTGTGTGCAGGTCTGGTTCCCCATCTCAAAAAAGATGTATTGGAATCGGAAAAGTAGAGAAAAGGCACTAGAGAAGACTGGAGTATGGAACAGCGTCCCTATGAGAAGAAATTAGCGAGACTGACTTTTCAACTTGGAAAAGGGATGACTAAGGGGGATATGATAGAGGTCTAGAAAATCGTGACTGGTGTGGAGAGAGTGAATAAGGAGGTGTTATTTACTTCTCATAACACACGAACTAGGGGTCACCAAAAGAGATTAATAGACAGCAGGTTTAAAACAAAAGAAAGTATTTCCTCACACAGTGCAAGTCAGTCTGCAGGACTGTTTGCCAGAAGGCCGTCGGGGTTCCAAAAAGAATTGGAGAAGTTCATGGAGGATAGGTCCATCAAAGGCTATTAGCCAGGACGGGCAGGGATTGCCGTTTGCCAGACGCTGGGAATGGGTCATTAGATGAGGACCTGTTCCGTTCTTTCCATCCAGAGCACCTGGCACTGGCCACTGTTGGAGGACAGGATCCTGGGCTAGATGGGCTATTCGTCTGACCCTGCCTGGCCCTGTATGTTCTTGTATAATGAGATATTGCAGTAGATAAAAGGCGCTTTGATTTTGGGGCAGCATGTAACAGCAGCAGCAAAAATACCTAGTTCTTTTCATTGATAAACTTCCAAACACATACAAAAGCACTGTCTGCATAGGGGGAAACTGAGCTTCGACTCTTGCCTGTGGTCATCAGCAGGCCTGGGGCATAGCCACGAATAGAATCCATGTGTCCCGAGTCTGTCCAGTCCCCACCCACTAGGCCATACTGCTTATCTATGTGGGGTATGTTTTTAATACATTGAAGCTGCCCTGCTTGGGAGGATTCCTGCAGGGCAGTAGCTCCAGTTTGAATCTGATGCCAGCCGAGATGGTTTCACTCTCAGCCGCTTAGAGCTTTGTGCATAGACAGGACATTTAGTAGGCTCCTGTCATCTGTGTTCTTCCTGCAGAACGGCTGAGGGTGAAATTAACTATATGGCTGTCAGTTTGATTCCGGTGCTGCTCACGCCATTGTGTGCAGGAGCAGCAATGCCAAGCTGGAGGAGAGGAGAGAGAAATTCCAGAAAAGATTGGACAAATTTGCTGATTTATTTGGAGAGTGGGAGGGGGGAGAAATTAGGGAAGAGACTCGGAGCAAATAAATCAGCCATCTCATTTAAGATGGAGATTGGATTTGAGTCTTTCATCTACTGATCTTATTAAAAATGGTACTCTAGTAACCAAAGAAATTGCCCTAACTTGCCGTCTTCAGCACTTTCCGTCCACCTGTACTTTGAAATCGTGTACGGCTTAGAGGTCCACAAGCAAACTCCTAGTAAGGGTGAAAAGTGAGGCAAGGGGGGGAATTACGCTTGGCACAATTCATTGTGCCCAATACTAGAATTCACTAGTGTCTTTACCTTATAGTTTCACTGATTTCATTTGGGCAGTGGGAGGAGGTTAATGTTATAAAGGGGAAACCTGCTTAGCTCAAAATTTTGGCACTCGGCAGTGACTTGGAAGGTTTTTGAGAAGGGGCATGTCTGTTTTGGTCAAATATTAAAATGGTAGTTACAAATCACTGGGGCAGTGTTGAGAAATGGCATATACATACCCACAAATCTAGAGCAAGATGTGTGCGATTCCCTAAAGAGGCCATGATCTAAGATAGGTGAAATGAAACATAAGGAAGTTCAGGGCAGGAAAGGGAGTGATGAGAAGAAGGCAAGGACTGCTCTTTTTAACAATTGGAGAGCTCAGAGTTAGAGGTATTGTTAGCCTTTGTCACCTTGTAGTCTTCCTCATTTGACGCTTGCTTTTCATATCTCGTTTCAATCAGACTGTAGGCTCTTTGCAGCAGGGATGGCATTGTTGAGTATCAGTACAAGGCCTGAATGCAATAGATCCTTGATCCCAATTAGTGTCTTTAGGTAATAACACCGTAAAATAGCAGATGACAAAAATAGTGTTCCCGAGGCTTTGTAGCAATCAAGTTTAGATCCAGGGTTGTGCGGTTCTTTCGTGTTCGCTGGATGGCACAAGTGTAAAGGGCATAATTTCACCCTACAATTGGAGCTCTTCACTAACAATTCTGAAGGAATAGAGTCCAGTGCCTCTTCCGTCTTGCAGTGAAAGGAGTAGGGAAATGCAGTGAATTTATTTTGGCTGGACATGATTGAATACCCGCTGGGGCCGGGGCATAGACTGAGAGGGCACCAGTTTTATGTAATCGCTTCTCAGAGGCCTGTACACTAGTGTGGCATTAACCTTGTTTGTTTTGCATTTTAATATAACTGTAAGATTAATTATTCAGTGCCCACTTTACTTCCATCAGGAGACAAAAGAAACCTATACCAGCTCTACAAACAAGGAATCCTGGGGCACTTGCTGTAACAGTCTGACCTCATCCTATGACTTACACTTCCCTGCATTTACTTTCCTCCCACTCTATAAGTTTCTCATTTTCAAGCATCTGACAAAGTGGGATTTTCTCCCACGAAAGCTCAAGCGATAAATTTGTTAGTTCTTGTTTGTTTTGCTGACCTAGACTGATGGGGCTCCCCCTTTGTGTCTATCCCAGCTCTGTATACTTCAAGGTAGTGTATGGGAACTATTGTTTTACAAACCCAACACACCAGTCTTTTACTTAGACCGTAAGAATGGCCACACAGCGTCAAACTACTGGTCCCTCTAGCTCAGTTCCTGTCTTCTGGCACCAGCCATTCTCGGACGCTTCAGAGGGAATGAACAGAACAGGCCATTTATCGAGTGATCCGTCTCCTGTCATCCACTCCCGGTTTCTGGCAGTTTGAGATTTCAGTTACTTGTCATTATTGCTTGCAGGTGTCTGGCTGCCAATTTGCTCACTAGGTGACTTTTATAGGGTAATTACCAACCCTACCAAAATGGTGTAGAGCCCCCAGTTATCAGGGGACTTCTGCGGTTTTGATTTAGCATTAGGCACTGACAAAAGTTGCTTTTCTCCTGCCCGGTCCTTATTTTTTTATTTTGAGCTAGACACTTGTGTTGACAACCAGAATATCTAGAATTAGAATACTTAATGCTAACAAGTTTTTGCAGGAATATAAAACCTCTTGCCTCAGACCTTTAAACCATTTTCTGTCAGGATTTAGATAAGACATTCCCTGGAGACAGATTGTTCCACATCTGCCTACTGTGTAGTTTCTTGCGCATTCCTCTGAAGCATCTTGTACCTGTCCCAGATGCAGGATACTGGACTAGATGGACCGAGGGTCTCATCCATATGTTAATTCCTTGGAGCTGCAGGTTGATTCCTTGTGTGGTTTAAATTTTCTTTTTAGAAAGAGCTGTGTACACGTGCAGGCGTGTGAATGTAACTCGGTTTCAGTGGGGTAGCCGTGTTAGTCTGTATATAGCAGAAACAACGCAAGTCATGCGGTACCTTAAAGACTAACAAATTTCCTCAGGCATAAGGTTTTGGGGGCTGCAACACACTTCGTCAGGTGCATCTGATGAAATGGTTGCAGCCCACGAAAGCTTATGTCTGAAGAAATTTGTTAGTCTTCCAGGTGCCAAAGGGCTTTCGTTAACTCAGTTTGTAAGGGCTAGTCTATACTGATGCCAGCAAAATCTCTGCCATCAGCACGATCTTCCGGGTTCGATTGAGCGGTCTGTGTAAACGCGCTCAATTGCTCTGGAAATCGCCATCGCAACTCCAGCCCCGGAACTGGAGTATCGGTATGTGGAGTGGAAGACATTTCCGGTCGGCTTCTCACTGTATACAGCAAGCTTTTAGTAAGTCGTTGGGAGATACGCAAGGTATCTCCCAACGAGTGCTGCCAGAAAGTGCGGCAAGTGTAGATCCGGGCGAATTCATGACTAGGGCTTCTTGTTCCCAGCTGGTGCTGGTGACCAGAGTGGCTTGTGGTTGGTTATTTTAGCATTGGATGATTTGCCACGCAGACATAGACAGTACAGATGTTGAGATGTGCTGTTTTGGAGTATGCTTCTCCGTATGAAATTTCACCAGTCTTGATTTTTCTCATGCGCTTGCCCCCTCCCCTCCCTTGTTTTCAAGCTTCTGAAGTGCAGCCGGAAAGCTGTTTTAGACAGACTTTCTGTCGCTCTTTAATGAGCTCTTGGCATGCTTTTTGAATCTCCTTAATGTGGCTTGTATTTTTAGAGCCGCTTGGGCTTGGCACAAGTGCAACAGGACAATGATCGTTCCTCTGCTGAGTGTGTTTGAGCCTGAACTGTCTGACTGTAGCGACTCCCCAGAGGGCTGTGTGCAGCTAGCTCCTTCGAAAACTTTCTATTGACCGGTATTGATAGGTGCAGGGAAATAGGTACTGGTTATATATCCTGGAGGATAATGATTCGTAGCGCTCAATATACACGAAATAGCGTGGGGACATCTTTCTCAGGCAGGTGCGGTTTCCTTATACCTACTTTACAGAATAAATCTAGGGAGGGAGCTGGCATTAAAACTTGAAAGTTCGGACCTTTCCCATTTATCTAGCACTGCTGTTCGTAATGGTGTAGTATCTTATTCACTGGGCTGTTTAACTCAGGCTCTGCTGATGCTGCGTTGATGCTGGATCAATGATAATGTGTAGCTGTCCCCAGGGAGAAAGGGGTTCCACTGGTGGGTTATCTCTCACTTGGCTCAGCTGGGACTCCATCTACCTCTTCACTGTTCATTTGCCTTTCAACCACTGCCCTCCAAGGGCTTTACAAAGGTGGGTTAGTATCATCTCTGCTCTGTGGATGGGGAAGTGGAGGCACCCGCTCACTTACCTGAGGTCCCAGAGCAAAGAAGTAGCAGTAAGAACTAAATCCTAGTTTTAATGGTGCTTGCTCCCTTTCTCCGGTCACTAGACATGCTTGCCCCGTATTGGGTTCTTAATTAAAACGGCACATGCTGTAGTTCTGCACGCACATTTGTGCTATCTTAATTAGTGTATGTTTCAAATTTATTGAGTTTAACTGCTGCTAATCCCTACATAGGCAGGACACCTTCACATGGGCTTAAACCTAGTTTGTTGATTTACTGTGAGGAAGGTAGAATCTGCATTACGCTAAATCAGCATAAACCTGGTTTTAACCAGTTTAAAGGTGTCCATATGGGCATGTTCAGTAGTTTAAATAAATTTAAAAATTATTTTAGTTAAACCGGCGCAAGTTTGTGGGTATATGAGGCCTGATTTATTTCACTTGGAATTGTAAATGCTCGAGAGCTTCGTGTAGATAAAAGCCTTGGTAACTGTTAGAAATCGGAGAGAGACTGGTAAGTAGTCTTATATGAAGTGGAACTCATAAATAGTTGACTGTCCTGTTGTAATTGGGAGCCCTATTTTTACACATCCTGTGTTTTTTATTGAAGCTGTGTGCTGCAGTTTTTTCCTTGCATGCTTACATACAGGAAAAAAGATAGGACTTTATTTTTTCCTCTCAAGGCAAAATTTTCAACTTCTGTTGAATGACATGCTTGACTCTGCACTTCAGCCTCTTCAATCTCCCATGTTTGTTTAGCTTTGTAAGCCACATGTGGTGTGGAGGAGGGGAGATACAAAAAAGATTTCTCTAAATCTCGGGTGAGCTGTTTTATGCTCTCACATTGCCAGTTTACTGTGAATGATGGGTGAGAAAGGATAGCCTTCAGATATGTATCAAATGTTTTGGAAGTAAAAAGTTCCAGGAGACTGGATGGAAATCTCTCATCCCTAGGTGATAAATGGTGAAATTCCAAGCTGGGAGATTTGAGTATCCCTGGAGAAATTCCATATATGGCACTACCTATTGCTGAGCTTGATAACTTTTCATTTATACAGAATGTGAGAACAGTCTCTCCCGCTTCAGGAATTACTGGGTGCAATTCTCTGTGTTGTACGGGAGATCAGACTAGATGATCATAGTGGTCCTTCCTGGGTTTATAAATATGTGAAGTTGTTCTTGGGTCTTGTAGCATTACGTGGGATCTGGACTGTATGTTGTTGGACCAAACAGCTCCATGCGAGGACATGAACAATGCTCCCAGCATTGTAGCTCATTTCTGGCTCTGAGGCACCTCTAAAATTCTAAAATCTTTGTGCTTGATTGGTTTTTAATGCCACTTTGGGGAAGGCAGGGTCCTTGGGAGCAAATCAGTCCTGGACCCAAGGTAATTATGTTTTCCCTTTGTAAAATTCCTTTTGCAGGGTTACATGGTACTTGTGAGGACGATGGCTTCCTTGTTCCAGACTACCTTGCTCCCTGCATATCAGTTAGTTGCTAATAATTTCTTTCTTAGCATATGGGCAATATGTTTGTCATAAAAGTTTAATTTCCTGGTTATAGTTCAAACCATTGAATATGGATTCCAGTGAAAAATGAGTGGCCACAAGAGTCCCAAGACACAGTCACCTAAGTACCCAAAGGGGGAGATTGCAAAGCCACAGCAGAGCCTAGCCTAGGGTATTGCGATACAGAGAGTTCCTCACTGACCAACTGGATTTGGTCTCTAAAATATCCGCCGCCTCTCCAGAGACATCTGCTGCAAAATGCTGAATGGCTTACTTGGAAAAGGAGCTACAAAGACTGCCATTGAAACCAGTGAAATTAAAGAAGAAACCGCCTCCTTAAAGCTTAGTTTAGGTAAAAAGGAAGACCAAAAAAGCAGATCTTAAAGAAACAACCTTCGTTTCTTGGGCACTCTTCAGGTCTAGAGGAGAAAGATATATATGTGTATCCTAATATGTATAAATACAGACCATATCCTACACATGCGGATCTACAATATCAGTGGGGGAAATATGTATCTTTGGAATAAGGTTCTATTACCTTAATATGTTTTTTAAAACTTTGCCATGGATTTTCTTAGTATGCACTCCTGAAATGTGCGGGTACTTCATCAATCCCCTGAAAGAATTAGAATCCTGAGACGCTTTAGATCAGGGTGCAAAGTAGCTTTATTGCAAGAAAATGATCTAGCAGAAATAGATGCCAGTAGAATTAAGAAGATGTGGGTGGGTATTGTCATTAAAATCTCAGTGCAGAAGCACGTCCTTAATTCATAAAAGTATAATTCTTCAATATATACAGCCTTGGTCTGAGCTTGTAGGAAGATACGCTCTTCTTGAAGGCTGTTTCAACTCAGAGTTAATTCTAGGAAGCATTTACAATCCAAGTGGAGGTAATTTTTCTAATAAAAAAGGCATTCCTGTAATACTGGGGGATGATTGGAATACTTTGATAGATGGACGTGTGGAGAAATCCAGTTAATCTCTCAAAACACAATAGCCCTCATAGTTAATTAATGAACTTGGTTTAGAAGATATGTAGAAACTGAGACACCCTAAGGGGCATGACTGTGCTTGTATCTAGACCTGATCTACACTGCTGGGAAAATTTGGACGCAGTCGATGGGAGTTACGTGAGCTGTGCAGAGCAGATTGCATAACTCCTGTCGGCTTCCTAACTCCCTTTCAGCGCAGTGTTTTCACTGAGCTGCAGTACTTGAGGGGGTGGTTTTACTAAATCGATTTCTGGATTGACTTAGCAGGTTTTAATTGACTACTGAGGGGGTCCAGAAAGATTGATCTGACTGCAGCAACTTTGCTGCCATCAGTGTAGATGCGGCCATAGAGTATATTCATCTTACTCCAGAATTAACTTTTCTTTAGTGCCTTCAAAACTGATTCCAGCTATTGAAAATGTATTAATTCCATGTCTTGCTGCAGTTAAACTTACCATAGACTCTCGTTGCACAGCATTAAAATCTTCTTCGTAGAAGATGAACACACTGCTACTAAAAGACGCAGGTTTTGTTGCACAGTTGATTGTCATTTCTAACTTCATCCCAGAAAATAAGCCCTGTGTTACCTCAAAGACCATCTTTTGGGGAGGTCAGAAAACTGTCAGAGGTGAAGGCATGCCTCCCAAAAGGGTGGGAGGGAGAGAATCAAGTTACTGGATTCTTTGGACAAGAAAATAGATGAGTTGTAGAGAACATAAAATAGTGACCCACATAATGGAAACCTCTTACATTCTCTAATCAACTCCATATATAAATATAATGAATGCTTTTCCAACCAACTCCAATTTGTATTCAGCAGTTTCAAACAAAGATATTATGAATAGGGAGATAAAACAGGTGAACTACTTGCCAGAAAACTTAAGATGGAAGGTAGCCAACATTTTTCTTATCAGAAGAGAGGAGTGCCATCCTTGACCCAATAGATATAAATAATCATTTAAAGCAATTCTATCAAGCTTTATCTAAATCAGGCAACTAATTTGACTGTCATAAATTTGATCATTTTGTTCAAGGCTTGCCTTTTTAACATCCAGACTTCAGAACAAATGTGGCTTACGGACAGAGCTATCACAACAAAAGAGGCTGAACAGGCTGTAAAAAAAGAAGTTCCAGAAAGGCCGCTGGGATGGATGGCTTTCTGGCAGATTCCTACAAAACATTGTGTAATCAGCTGTCTTCTGTTCTTTCAAAGGTTTTCACTGAAACATTCTCGACGCCGCTAATATTTTGGTCACCCTCCGGGGTCTTATTCATCGGAGGTGGCGTGCTGACCTGGGTCCTTTTGGCCACGGGGATAATTGCCCCGCCCTTATTTGGTGACTGATTTTTGGAGGCCCATGTTGTAACATAGGAGGTCAGGATATAGGAGCAACAAAGTACAGGACAAAATCCTCCCAGCACCCAAGCTATTAGTAGCAGGATGGGGTGTTTGTCCCAGGAGAGGGAGGTTGGGAGTGGGGCCATGGCCAGAAAAGTGAAAAGGGCCAGGAGAAATAACAGGGAAACTGCCAAGAGTATTGTAAATAAGAGACAATTTATTTTTCATGGTCATAATAATTATAGCTCTGTAGAGCAACAGGAAACAGAATTTAAGATACAGAGGAGTAGTTTCCTTAACAAAAGGCTTAAGCTTGTGTATCGGTCTATGTCATTCTATGCCGTTTCTTTAGTTACAGCTGCTTTTTAAAGAGACAGTAGATAATTTCTTGCAAACTTACTATGTGTACACTAAACTTCAGTTACATTAGATGCGCATTTCATCTTATACATTATACTTAACCAACACCCTGTTACAGGCTGCCGTTGCCCCTTCTTTCGAGGGGGGATTAGCAGTACGTCCCTAATCTGCCTGTACTCCCCGCAGGTTCGGGGTTCTAAAGCTTGACGGGTGTAACACTTAATATCTTATCTTTGTAGCTACTATCATTATTCCAGGACCCAAATTTGATCCCTTTCTAGGGCCAATATTCACTAAAGTAATTTATTCCCGATACTAACGGGCCAATATTCGCCTAAGTCCTGTGCATATGCCCTTTACTGGTTACTTACCAGCGCTCCTCGCCTCGTGTCGAATCCGCCTCTGTAAGGATCTGGACCGGCCTTTCGATTCCTTTCTACCGTGTCAGTCCCACTACCTGTTACCAGGTCGGGGCCGCTGACTCCTCTGCCCAGACTCAATGACCGTAAGGACGAGCCCTATGATCAAAGAGCCTTAGTCCGAGAGACCTCTAATGTCTTAGAAGCTCTGGACTCCGACCACCTTTTCCATGGTTCGGGGGCACCAGTTATAGTGTTTTTTGGGCCGGCCCTGTCTCTCACCTTCCTTGGGGTGCGAGATTGTGGCCGCATGCTGTTGCTCCTTTTGCCCCAGGCGCATGGGAAGCTCCACACCCTTTGGTCGAAGGCGGGATTGTGGTCGACTCCCCATCTCCGGACCCATGGGAAACTTCACACCTCGTTCGGGGAGGCGGAGTGGTGGTCGAACACCTGGACCCCTATCCTTAGGGGGGTAGATCTCAGGCTTTTGCAGGCGGCTCGAGTTCTGGCATAAGATCAAGAAGGGAGTTTGCTGGACAGACAAGACCTCTATAGTTGGAAAAGAGGAGACTGAGGGGGGACATGATAGAAGTATACAAAATTATGACTGATGTGGAAAAAGTGGACAAGGAAATGTTGTTTAAATACTCCCATAATACAAGAACCAGGGGTCACCAAATGAAACTGATAGGTAGCAGGTTCAAAACAAATAAAAGGAAGTTCTTCTTCACACAACGCACAGTCAACTTGTGGAACTCCTTACCTGAGGAGGTTGTGAAGGCTGGGACTATAACAATATTTAAAAGGGAACTGGATAAGTTCATGGTGGCTAAGTCCATAAATGGCTATTAGCCAGAAAGGGGTTAAGAATAGCGTCCCTAGCCTCTGCTTATCGGAGGATGGAGATGGATGGCAGGAGAGTGATCACTTGATCATTGCCTGTTGGGTTCACTCCCTCGGGCACCTGGCACTGGCCACTGTCGGTAGACAGATACTGGGCTAGATGGACCTCTGGTCTGACCCAGTACGGCCTTTCTTATGTTCTTATGTTATTTTTAGTCTTGTCACTAGGCAGATGAACAGAGTAGGCCCTTAGAATGATGTATTAGCTACTTTAGCTGCACTTTATCCTAAACATACTGTGCTTACCTATAATTCTATGTGAAATACCTATACCTATATAATATTCCTATACCCCCATTAGATTTCTACACATTCCAAGAACACATCATGTCTCGTGTCATGAGAATTACCTAAAATCTTTTTAATGTTAAAGAACAAAGGTGGTTGCAACTGTGGCGACTTCTGCCCAATATATCTCTATTGAATAGAGATTGCAAAAATGTTAGTGACACCACTGAACACAGATACACACAGATCAGGCTGGTTTCATTAAAAGAAGATTGGTTGCAGGTAATACAAGAAAAATTGCTCACTTGATCCAGCAAACTCATATGTCAGAATGTTCTTTCCATAGTTTTATGTCTAGATGCAGAGAAAGCTTTAGATAGGGTTGAATGGCCTTATTTTAGGACAGCCATTACATACTTTAGATTTGGACCAATGTTCTTGAATTGAGTCAGTGTATTTACAACTCTTCCCTCTCTTCACTGTCACCTACTGGAATTATTTCTCCCACATTTCAGCACCTGGCCATTGAAGTTGTGACTGTAAACAAGAAAGAATACGAAAATCAGTTTATATACTGATGAGTTTCTTCAGAAGTTAAAAAATGTCATCCTCATCAGTTGCATTGTTATTGAATGTAGTCTGATGTTTTTTCACATTAACTGGAATAAATCACAAGCAATGGATATAGTCAAAAGACCAAATCCCTCTCAGTTTTGGTGTTTTCCATTTCAAATACACAAGCAAATAACTTACTCAGATGTTAAAATTTGTCCTCTTCCCCAAATTGTTTTTGTAAATATGGACTGTATGTAAAGATGACGTTTCCAAGGATATAGGGAGGTGGTGTTTCTTCCCTCTATCCTTACTGAGGAGAATAGAAATGGCCAAAATTAATATATACCTATGATTGACTTATTTGTTAGCTTATCGTCTTTCAATGTTTCTCCTGTGCTCTTTGCTCAAATAAATGTATTTATTACGTGTTAAACAGCCTCGCTTGTCTCACAAGCCCCTTAAAAAATCCGGGGTAACTTGAGGTAGGGGATTGCCTGATTTATATATATTATGTAGCATTCCAAATGCACCCTAAGTAATGTGGTTCCACTCCAGTAATTCTGTATATGCACCGGCCTGGTTTGAGATTGAATAAAAGCTTAGCTATGTTAGCTGGTTCCTTCCCTGCTTTTATATACTAGAAGAGGCTTACCTGTATCTTTGCATCTACAAAGGCCATCCTGCAGCGCATTGAAATGATTATAGCATCTGACCTTACTTATTCTCCTCTGGTACCGCTATGGAATACTTTTGCCTCAGGATCAAGGCTGACGCCATACTTAAGGCAGTTTGGATAGAAAAAGGATTAACAAATTAAAGATGTAATACAAGACGATAGACTGACTACCTTGGATTTACACATGTAACAAATATCAGCTACTGCTGTCTCACGTTTCCTTCTTCCAGTGACTACGTTCAGGGATTTATGCAAGTGTGGGGACAATTGGTCAATTTCAACTCTCACCTCTAGAAGAACATGTTAATATGGAAACAAAAGTCGTGTGTGTGTGGGGGGGTGGCCACTTGGTCTCTGCTCTATTTAAATTAACATTTGAAATGCAGGATTGTTGCTTGCATTTTAAAATGCGTCAGGACTGATGTTTCTTAGTCGCTTTGGGGCCTGGCGGTTGAAGTTTTGCAAACTCTTGTGCTGTTGACGTCAGTATCGCTTGAACCCTGTAGCTGTCAACCTGAGAACAGTGTTAGCCGGATTCATCTGAAAAAAGCTCTGGATTTAGTGACTTCAGCTGAGTGGGGAAAACTGGTTGAGCAAGGCAAAAAAAAAAAGGGAAACATTTTTAGTGCAGTTTTTTTAAAGCAGGGGAGAAGTGTAGATAAACTTTTCAGTTCACCTTCAACGTCGGAAGCTTTTGGTTGAATCCCACTGCCACCAAGGTGTAAAGCACGCTTCATGCTTCTTTGGTTTTTAAGTCTGATCTTTATGGTGCTGACAAGTGTAGTCAGTATTAATTCTTCCTCTGTTTTGCCCAGGCTTTCATGATTTGTTTGCTTGTCCTATCCCCCTGTTAGCTTTCAGGTTGATCTTTATACACTTTCTTCTGTAAAGACACATTGGATGAGTGTTTCTCTAGGTAGATTGTGGATTTTAGGACAGTTTTTAAATACTTCTCACCAGGGGTGTTGCTGGATAGCAAAAAGATCCAGGGCTGTGGCCCCCAGCCCACCCCTGCCCCCAAACCCCCACTCCAGCCCTCCTAACTCACCAGCTTCCCCCATCTTCACTCCAGCCCCCAAACCCCCTCCAAGCCTCCCCAGGGCCCTCCATCATAGCCCCCACCAGCCATCCATAATCCCCTCCACCCCTCCCCAGCGCCCACCAGTCCTTGTCCCCATGTCCCCTCCACCCCCCTCCAGGCCTCTAACTCCATCATCCATCCCTCCCCAGCTCCTCACCTAGTCCCCCTCCAGCTGCCCATAGTCCTCTCCACTGCTACCCAGCCTCTACCCAGTCTCCTTGTCCCCTCCACCCCTCTCCAGGCCTCCCTCCAGCCCCTTCCCAGCCCCCTTACCTGGCCGGAGGCTCGGAGCTGCAGGGACCCTGGCTCCCACCCTGAGGACGCTCTGTCTGAACATGCTCAGGGCGGGAGATTTGAATCTCCCCAGCCTGGCCGCAGCAGGAGTCAGTGGCTGCGCTGGGGCCCCTGGGTGGAACGCAGCGTTCCACCTGGGTGTGCATGTGCCTGCTGGGGAAAATAGATCCGGGGCTCAGGATTTTCTACCTGGGGCTGGCGCCCTGCCAGCCCAACGACAACGATGCCTCTGCTTCTCACTGTGTTGACAGCTCCCAAGTGATAACTTACACTCGCACCCGTTTTCTCACACAAATAACATGTGCTTGATATGGGAGAGGCTGCCTTGCGGCTGACCTCTTTAATACAGAGCAGCGTAGCTTCAGTTTCCTTTCTTTCCTCCTGTGCTTTTTGAAGGACTTGGGTTGATTCAATGATCTGGTGGAAGATGAGCTTATCTTTTCAAGTCTGATTCAGGATGTGGGATTATTAGTTGCTTTATAATAAGGAAAATGCAACTCCTGCTGTTTTTTGCCACATACTTAGTTCTGATAGAGTGCAGTTTACTAGGGCCTGGAAAAACAACTTGTTTAATAGGCGCATGTGCAGTCTAGTTATATGTACAATCTATGCTTGCATTAGTTATTTGCATTCCGTCCCTGCACCTACCCGTATCTCTCTATTTGAAACAAAAAAATAAATGCCCTTCTGTCACATAGTACTCGCTCCCTATTGCACGTTAATGAGTCTAGTCAGTGGTTCCCAATCTTTTCTCTGCCGTGGCACACCACACACCACTATCTAGTTGCCAAATGAAGCCATGAATATTCATGAGCCAATCCAGAACTTTGAGTAGTTTTTTCAAACATTCCAGGGCATAACTTTCTCAGGCCTGACGGCATATCCATGTGCCGTGGTACACTGGTTGGGAAATGCTGGTCTAGATTTCTCAGAAATTCTGACACGAGAAGATTCTGGACTGATCTACTAAAATTAGGAACAGTGATTGCTCAGGTAGCTGTAAAAGTTCTGAGGGGAGCTAAATTAATGACTCACTAAACCGCCAAGAGCTCATGAATTGAACCAGGCCATAGAATTTCTCCACGGAATTCCTGCATCAGGTGTGCGACTTCTGGTTCAGCTCAAGCATTTCTGGGTAGCTTTCATAAAGACTTTGAGTGATGCCAAATCCACTACATTCTTGCAATGGTTCATTACATTTGTTGTTTAAAAAGTGCATCTTATTTCAAGCCTGAAATTTGCTAGCTTCAGTTTCCATCCCTTTGTCTATTACATTAAAGCGTCCTCTGATCTTCTCCCTGCGTAGGTTGGTTGGTCAAGGTCTACAGGTACCTATCTTTATTTTTTCTTAAAGATAAGTAGATTGAGCGTCTTTAGTCTTTTTTGTTGTAAGGCAAGTTTTCCAGACCTCAAATCATTCCTGTAGCTGTTGTCTGAACCCATTCTAACTTTTCAACGTCCTCTTGAAGTGTTTACACCAGAACTAGACACTGTATTTTAGTGATGGTTTCTCTAGTAAATGGTGGTAGTGCCTCTGTGTGTCTCAATATTGTCCTACTTACACATGCAAGGGTAGCCACCACATTACACGGTAGGTTCATGTTCAGTTACTTCTCCATCGTGACCCGAAAATCTTTCTCTGAGGCTTTTCCCGAAAGATAGTCCCCAATTTTATACGTGACTTACTTTTCTGGTTCCTAGGTATGACCTTGCATTCAGCTGTATTAAAGTACATGCTCTTCAACCGACTCCAATTTACCGTGTGATCCAGATCACTCGGTAGAAATAACTCATCCTTGTTGTTTGCCGCTTCACCACTTTTGTCTGTGCTACTGGCCCTCCCGCTATCTCTTGGGGACTGGATCGAGGCTATTAAACTCACTTGCATTTGTAACCTTGATTGAAACTTTTTAAAATTAAAACCCATATCACTAAAAATGATTGCTGTGGAAGAAAATCCAATCTAGTAATAAGTGATGTAACAAATATAAATGCGGCAGGTTTGCCTTTGAGACTATCCGTATACACTGGAGAGAAAAAAGCAGCTAGCAAAAGTTAGCATAGTGAGTGAGAGGATTCTGGGAGGTGTGGGTAGGAATTGACCACATTTTAATGTAAACTTTAAATATGCTTAAAAAAATTTCTTACCTGTTTTGCCTGAGTAAGTTACGATGGAAGGGTAAGATTCCTCCATTGATTGTATATTTAGAGGCACTCTGAGTAATGTAACGTACAGTTTTATGCTGTTCCTTAAGGGTACTTATTATGGATACATCCCATATAGGGCATTTAAGGAGTTTTTTGTGATGGTAATTCTCTCCATAGACTAGGTTGCAAATGAAACATTAATAATTTTTATGAACCCCCTCTACTGCCCCCAGGAGCTTACATAATTAGAGGATAAACCGGTTTTCTGAAATGAGAGAGGATTTATAAAGCTTGGGCCCTGATATAATGCAGTCTTTCCTTTGCCAGACTGAATGGAAGGTCAGCGTGAGGAGGGTCTGCAGTATTTGATCCTTTAAGTATAATAGTGGGACAGTCAAGAAGCTCACCAAGCTATTTGCTTACAGCACCCTGTGTTTTGAATTAAGAATGTTTAAACAGCCTGGGATTCTGTCTATATATCCTAAAGCACCCCCTTTCTGCCCCCTGCCCCCCACTGCAGCTTGTCCCCTTCTAGTTATTTGTCTGTCTGCCTGTTTCCACTGGAATCTGGGCTGAAAGGCGCTGTTCATAGATAGCGAGGCCAGAAGGATCATTGTAATTAACTAGTCTGACCTCCTGTATAATATCACAGGCTACCCTTAATTGACTCTTATATAATGTGAGGCAATGCTGCTTTTTTGTTTCTTTAAAAAAAAAAGGAAAAAGTGACTACTCATATCTTGACAGTAAATTTGAAAAATGCCTCTCCCACCCCTCTTCTTCCTGTGCCACCCTGCTGCTTCCAGCGAGGCACTCCCTTAGCTTGCTGACCCCGCCCTTCCCCAGCTGGGCAGAGGGGCCAACAAAAAAGGTGCCAGTACTGTGTACTGTCTCAAAAAAGGCATGGATGTAAGGTCTGTTGCTATAAATGCTGCTTACGTGCTTAATAATTGCATAGAAAGCAAGAATTGTCTTCAGAAACCACTTTTGTTTCCTGCAAAATCAAAAATTGTCCCGATGAGCTGTGACTGCTGAGGATGTTGATGCTAAAAGTGCAAAATACCCGTCTGTTTTCTTTAAACTTTTGCTTTGTAACAGTTCTCTTCTAAAGTGTTTTCCATAGAAGGGAGACTGTAATTTCATTATTTCAGAGCCTGAGTTCAGCTGCTAGTTTTGTGACAGTTGCAAGTGAGCTTTAAACTCCTGTGAAATTGGGTCCATCAAACGAGACTGCAGTCTGTCAGAGAAGCGGGGCAGTATTGTTGGATGATGCCGTTATAATTACAGAAATGTAGTTTATTTTCATACGCTACAGTCTCTGTGAAATACTTACCCGCAGGTTGTCCCCTTTTGGGGTTTTAAAACATTGTATCTCAGCAAAATCTCAGATTGGATATTTTGCTACCTTTCTTTTTGACAATTTAGCCATTTGTTTTGGTGCCCTCAAGTGGCAAAACGTATTGTTGCTGGAAATTAAGTTTATTACTAGGAATGATAATAGCTTGCAGTTAAGCAAAAGAAAAATCCATCTCAGAACTTTCTAATGGTGAAGTGAATCAGCTTGAGGCACTTAAAACTGGGCTAGACAAAACAGTTTCAGGTCAGGAACAATTTTGCACTCTGCTAGTGGTGGCCTAACGGATCTAACAGACCTTTCCATTTCTAATTATCTGATGCACAGCTTCAAACACTCTTATCTCCAGCAGCTCTAGATACCAGAGCCAACCCTAATCCCTGCAGAACAATCCTCTGAACTTGCAATGTTTGTAATAAGTTGCCCAGAAGAGTACATCAAGAGTTGACCAGATACCATGGTGTTTGGTGGAGAATAAGAACTTGGCTAGATGGAAGGGAGAGGGTGGGGGGCTAAGAACTTGGCTAGATAGAAGGGAGAGGGTGGGGGGGCTAAGAACTTGGCTAGATAGAAGGGAGAGGGTGGGGGGCTAAGAACTTGGCTAGATAGAAGGGAGAGGGTGGTTCCAATAATAGAGGTGATTCTTTGTAGTACAAGATCTTAATAGAAGCTGCAGCGAGGCCCCTGAATGAAGGAGGGAAGGTGAGTATGGTTGTGAAAGGGCCTGGGGCATTTGCCACTGATTTAATAAACTCTTCAGAATTTGGTGAGGCTGCTTCCAATAAAGAAATAAAGCAAAGGAATTTATAATACAAAGCTGCTACTCTGATGATAAAGCTAATTTTTTGTGTGTAATATTCCTATCATTTCCTCTTACTTTCGGTATCCCTTTATTTTTGGAGCAATTCTCTTTTGTTTTCATTTTAAGTGGAATATACTTTGAGCACAGTTTTCAATAACAAGGGGATTCGGTCCCGTATGGTATGTCAGCAGATTGATCAGCAAACACACAGTTTCAAGTAGATTTAGCAATTTATGCTTGATGTGCCTCTAACAAACTAACTCTACTAGAAGACAAGTTTCAGAGGGGTAGCCCTGTCCGTCTAGTTTAGCAAAACAAACGAGGAGTCCCGTGGCACTTTTAAAGACTAACAAATTTGAAGATGTAAATTCTGTAGTTCCCCATCTTCAAGCGTCTGATGAAGTGGGATTTTCTCCCATGAAAGCCCATGCGATAAATAAATTTTAGTCTTTAAAAGTGCCACTAAACTCCTTGTTTGCTCTACTAGAAGAGGTGTACAGATGTCACTGTGTGGTGGCATATAGCATAAGAAGTGGGGGTGTTATAGAAGAGCATGTGTGTGTATATGTACACATTGCTATAATCAGCAGTGTATAGCTAACTAGAGCTGAATAAATAGCAAGTGAATCAAAATGTAGGCTGCTGATCAAGGTATTTCTACCGGTAAGAAAATGAAGTGTTAACTTCAGACAGTTTTTTATTGCTCCATATTTAATTGCAAGGTGTATACAGTACAGTGGAAGGCACTCAGAAAACCTCCCTGCTCTGTTTTCAAGTATATTTGACGTGGCCTATTACAAGGCTGTCTGTGGTAACGGCGCGTTATGGGCTGTGTGGCTCAGGCCCATTCGGCGAGAGATGTTTTTATCAGTCTTTATTAGTGTTGTTTTGTCTTCGGTGCCAATATCAGTGTGGCTGCGTGCGTGAATCTCTGAAGGCATGCTCCCTCAGGATTACCCCTGGCTCAGATCTGTAAGCGGGGACTGAGTTAGCCCAACGATCTAGAGCCTGGCTTGGATCTTTAAGCAGGGACTGAGTTAGCCTGATGTTCCTAAGCCGAGGTGCTCCTTTGGTGAACACTCTGGATTACCTTTGGCTCAAATCTTTAGTGAGAACTCGGTTAGCTCAGTGATTTGGAGGCCAGGTGTACTCTGTGTGCAAGAGGTAAACTAAGGCAGCACTCATGATTGAAGAAACCAACATGACCACAGATCTTTGTAGAAATGGAGGTGCCAGGCTAGGCTTTATTGCAATATAGCACACTGGCAAGTGATCTATATCAACAGATCTGCTGGCAGCATCCGTACTCTCAATGCAATGGAACAGCTCAATTGATGGTAGGACTCCCCTTCACCCCTTTCGGCTACCTGGGGTCTGAACTCCAGGGCTCCTACTTCTATACCCTCCTCTGACCTTACATTGATTGGTCCACATTCTAACTGATTCACACGTTGATTGATTGGTCCACGCATTATTGGGCTTCTCCATCCATCAAGGTGTCAGGTTTGGTCGAACCTTAGCTTTGCGTGGGCCCAACTATGCAAAACATCTTTTCTTATCTTTTTGGTGATAGATTGACCCAACACCACCTTCCTCAAGGTGCATCTGATTCTTGGACTATTCGTTGCAATTCCATCTTGTTTCTTGCCCATTTTAGTGAAGCCGGACTTTCACAACCTGTATTTTGTCAGTAGCTTCAGTTCAGGTCTGTAGTACATTCTTTGGAAGGTTCATTACAGGATTACTTCGTTAGGCCCTGGGCCAGCACCAAGGTGCTTCTGCTTGTCTTTCTATTTTAACCTTTTACTTTCTCCTACATTCCCCCACTTTTTGTCTTTTTATGGGGAGGATGTTTACCCATTGTCCCGGAAAAGCATAGTGTATAGACAGAAGGTGACTCAGTGGGCTAAACACTGTTATAGGACCATTTTTAAGTTATGCCCCTTTTGTTTTTTAGTTTGCACATTTTTGTATGACTGATGGACAGATTTTTAGTCAATTATTGATTGTTTTATATTATAGGTCTGGGAATATTAGGCCCAAGACACTTGAAATTTTGTGCAATTTATTGAATAACCTATATTATACACATATGAATAACTAAATTATATAATTATGAATATCATATTAGTTTTAAAAAGTGTATATATATATGACACCTTGATTTATGGATTACTATAACACAATTAACATACTGTTATATGGATTACTTTTACGGTTAAATTAAAAATGCATGAATAATACTTGTATAATAACGCTACATAAATGAATAATGAATTATTTATTAGATATAATGTATTTAACTTAGAATACTTTGATTTATTTTAATTTGATTTATTTTTAATTTAAAATTAATTTTAATATACTTGATTTAAATTTTATTTTTTTACATATTTTACAAGTGTAGAAAATTATGTTAAATTAAACTAATAAAATTATTAAACATATTTCTTAATTTTTGGTGACTGTAAATATTGTATGGATTTATTGCAGCTGATAGAACAGTGCAGTTACTGCAGTATTAATGGCTAATTTTATTTTTTTGTTAATATGATACTTAAAAGTTCAAAAAAATAATTTTCGTTAACACATTTTTAACAATGCAATTACTGTTAATTCTTGCATTACTATTAACAGCACACTAAGTGTTTGGACTATTTTTGCTGAAAAGTTGATATTTTCTGTAGAAAAACATTTTTTGGCAAGGCCTGAGCTCTAATTTGATCAGTTTAAAATGTTAAGACACTGATTTGTGTCCAGCCTAGCAGGTGTTAACTAGCGCTTGCCCATTCTAACAAGGCCTGGATTATCTAGACTGCTTTGATTGGAGTAAGATGATACTGCTTTAGATGCTGGTTACTGGTCCACACCAGCGCACCCTGCAGCGGAGCTGCCGTGGCAGGAAACTTGAACGACGCTGGCATAAACTCAGAGTCGAAGTTTTTCTTACGTGCACTGTTAACTCAGGGCATGACTTGCCGTTTGCCCCTTACCTGATTCCCGTTCTCTCACGCAAAGCACGAGCTCAGGCTAGCTAGCCGGCCAGCGATGGGGTGGATTGAAGCTTGCGCTATTAATGTTGCAGGAAAAATGAAACAGCTCAAGGTTGCAGTTGCAGTTTACGATCTCTCAATCCAATCACTCTTTGAATGCTGTTTTTCCTCAGCATGGCACTACTCTCTCAATTTAGGCTAGCCTGAGGTGGAATAATTTCTGTACTATTCTCTTTCATCTGCCATGGATTTCTGAAGAGAAATCTTCTGCTTTGCTGCCACCTGGAGACTGTCTTATGTACTAGCTATCCTAGCCTGATTTGCTTCTGCTATGTTGCTGTATCGTTTGGTTGTAAGTTGGTCGTCATGAAAAGCATGGTGTCATTCCAAATAGACTGCAGTATTTTGTTCTCCACGTCTTACTGACTGGCTCCCCATTAAACAATACACAAAAAGTTGCAAAACTGCAAATACTATAAGGCCTTTGTTGGAAAATGCAAAGAGGGTTAACCCTCAAATGTCATAGAAAAGCCGAGTGCTACTTCGTGTCTCTGGGACACTTTTCATCCAAAGATCTCCGTGCAGTGCAAGAGTTAAGGAATTAATTGTTTTATACAAAGCAAGTCTAGCTGATTGGGGAATCTGGGCATGAATACAGCACAGTTGTAAAATGAAGGGTTTTTAAAAACTGGGAAACTGAGGTTTAAACACCATAGCGATTTGCCCAAGGTCACAAAAAGGAAGTGGAGCACAGATGATCATGGAACCCAGGTGTCCTGGATTCCGTGTTAGCCTTAATTGCCTCTCTATTCTTCCACCCTCGTGTAATCAGTGGTGTTTTCTTTTTGTGGATAAAGGTTTACATCGGAATAGTGTTATATATTTATATATAAATGACATACCTTGTTTTTATATCCGATCCCGACATTGCACATTTAATATGCGGGGTTCACGCTATTGTAGTTAAGGAAGTTTTACATCAGGAATGAACATGGCCCCTAGTGTCTTAACATTACCACACTTCAGTTTGACCCATCAGGTAAACGTTCTCAATCAGTGATAGGTTAATCATCTCATTTCGAAAGCAAAAGAAAGATATTAGATTTGAATCTTTCTTGAAAGCAAACCTAGCATAATGAAGAATTACTTAATCCTGTAAAAGAGTTCAAATTTAGTTCGCTCTTTTAATCCAAAGGCAGCTATGTATCAAAGCCACAGGCCAGTACTCAATCCATATCGCCATACAGAACCCATTCCAAATATTGTGATAAAACCAAATAACAAGTTTTACTTGATTCTTTTTTTAAAAGCTCTCTAGAAATTTAATTAGGTCTGTAGTCTTGAAACCTACCAAAATTGAAGGCGAGTGAAAATAATGCTTTCAAAATTTGCAGTCCATATATCTAATAAGAAAATGATGTTGCTTTTGATTTGATTTTCATATATGTAGATTTCCTTCCTTCCCACCCAAATTACATTCAAGTGGGGAAAGTCTAAGATTTGAAGAGAGCGGTTTTATTTATAAATTTCTCTTGGTTACCTTGCTGGTTAACTGTCCCAGTTTGGTACACGAAAGCAGCTCAGACACACAGCCCCTTTTTTTAGAGACTCACCACATCCCTTGCCCATGCAACTTAGGTTATCTCTTGTATTTTGTTCTCTAGATCTCTTCTCTACTGCTCCATTACCAGGGTTACTTTAGGTGGCTGATTTTCTCCCCCTCCCCGCTTTTTGTTTGTCCAGCCTCTCTTCCCTCCTTATTCCCAATATCCCATTGCAGAGTGATACCGAACTGCAAGAGCCCCCCCTTCATTTTCACAGGCGGTCTTTCCCGCTAGGTCATGACTGGGAAGTGCTCTGTTGTGGAGAACCTGATCGATGTGGTTTTCAGCCACACACACCTTTTCATTGTCCCATGCTGACAAGCATTTGATTGCCAGCGGTGAGTAGCTTTCCGACCTGCACCGTTCAGTGTGCTAATGTGGTCAAAATCACCACTGGTGGAGTAAGACATTTATTTGTGCCACCTCCTCTAATTCAATCCCAATAGCTTCAAAGAGACAGCATTGTCTGCCTAATTCAAGTACCTGGCTGGGAACTAGAAATGGCTGAGATCCGATTCTGGCTTTGTTCCCAATGTTTTGTCTCTTGCCTTGGGTAAGACACTTCACCTCTCTGCTGGTTTCCCCATTGTTATAAGAGTGGGTACTTGCCTGTCAAGGGTGGTGACGCTCACTTCGTGTTACAGAGCCCTGTAACATATACAAGTGCCACGTATGGTAACGTATATAAGTGCCACATATGGTTACCAGCAGTCCACTTATTGACCTGTCACGTTTTGGATATAAATAGTGACCCTGCTGAAACCTTTTGGGTTTAGTTTTATTTCTAATTTCTTATGTTTTCTTGGCTTCTGTCAGAGACATCGGCAGCTTGAGCATTGGGTGAAGGTGCAGGAATGTCATGCTTCCTGTGCCCTGTCCTTGTAATTTGAAATGCTTTCCTCCTCGGTGATGGCATAACTCCCTTTGGAGCTGTTCCCAGAGATAGGATAATTAGAGGGATTAAACAAGTTTATGTAGCTGATGTGAGCAGGTGCTCCTGAGCCATGCAAGACTTATCAGGGCAATCAGTACCTAGTATGCGAATGCTAAGCTGCTTTGATGAAAGGTATGGTAATGTTCAAAACTTAGTTAATGAGTCCTTACAGCTGTGTGAGATGGCATAATTCTCTTGACAAGAATTTACAGGAGTCCTCAGTCTGGGGTGTCAGTGCTTTGATTCCCCCTCGCAACCTCGACTGTGCCTTTTTAGAGGAGCTGAGCACCCACAGCTTCATTGGATGTCAGTCAGACCCTGAGGCACCTCAGGCTGTGGAAACTTGAAATTCTGTGGCCTCTGACTATTTTATAAACAGGTCACATAGTGGTGAGGACTTGCCAGAGACCAGAGGTGTTAGTGACGCAGATTAATAGAACTGAGTGACCTCTGGTGTAACCTCTTTGAAACCACGCCACCGGTCTTGGAGTACTTTTAAAGTTACGACAAAATTCCTTCTTTATATAGCTGACTTGAGCAGGACAATTGCCTTCCGTGTGCTACATGCAATATCTTATCAGCTTGTATCTGGCTTGTAAAGTTGGCTGGTCAGTTTTCTTTTAGTTAATAGGCTCAATGTGCTGAGATTTCAGTGACTGCTTTTAACTCCAAAAGTACGAAGGAGGAAACCCTACATTTATAGTGAAGTGGGTAATGATAAAGATTCCTGGATGAAACCATTACTAACTATTTTTAAATGGCTTTCTCCATTCCCAGCTCTAAGTTCTTGCATCTCACCTTTGTAAAAAAGACTCACTTGTTTCACAAGTAATCCTGCACACACAAGGAACGGCCTTTACAGTCTCGTATGTGGCTAGGCGTCTCAAAAGAGTTCTCGATCAGTCACCTCCCATTTAGACACATTTATGAAGGGACCAACCTTACAGGAGCTCAACAGCTAGCAGCTCCCATCATTCTCAATGGGAGCCACTGGTTGCTGAACCGTTTTGGGAATCCGGCTCCAACTGCGAGTGCTGAGTGCTTATGAAAATCTTACTTCCATGGTACTATGGATGAATAATGTTTGTGTATTGCAGGGCCTGCCGTGGGTGGGAGGAAATTAGGCCCCAACAGATTCTTGAATTGTTGCTAATCTGTTAGGGTGAATGTAAACTCTTCTTGCTTCTGATCTCCGTTGGTGGGATGGCCCCGTGATGAGAGCAGGTGAGGCTTTATTTCCAGCACTTGCCGGTTGGTTAGTTGGGTGACCAGAGGCAAGTCACACAGTTGCTCCGTTTAATTAGCCCTGCTAAGTTTTTAATGCACTGTAAAATGTGCAGAACGCCTATCTCTCGGGGATGTTGGAACGGATGATTTGTGAAGTATTTTTAATGGTTTTGGGTGAAAGACGGTTTACAGGGGCAAACGGTTACTTCAGGATCTTGTGTATATCTTTAAAAAGTAACTGAAAAGAGGTACTAATGAAAATTTTCATTTACTGTGGTTTATTTGGTCTTTGTAATGTTACACCTCCAAGAAGGCTATCGAACAGATGCTTCCAGCACCCGATTAAGGGACCGGTGGCCTCCCGCCTAGGGCACCGACCCTCTACCATGGCAGCCTGCTGGTGAGGGTAGCGCTGGGGCAAGCCTGAGGCCAGAGGCCGCTCTCCGAGGTGCTCCCACCCCAGCCCCAGTCTAGCTGGACTTGCCCCCAGGGGTGGGGCCGGCTGGCCGGCACACTTGTGGCCCTCCAGGGCCATGGGACCTAGAAGGCCATGCTGGAAGCCCCACCATGTGCCAGCTGGCCATGCCCCTGGAGTGGAGCAAATTTGCACCACCATGCCCCTGGGGTGGACCAGCTGGGCCGGGGCAGGAGCGCTGCGGAGCATGGCCTCTGGCCCCAGGGTCCTGTCCTCCTAGCACTGGTGGGAGCCATCCCAGCACCCTCCAGGCCCTGATGGTGCTGTGCCGGGCAGCGGGGGCCAGATCCCATAGGGGCTGGAGCCCAGGGGCCCCCCTTTAGGTCACGGCCTAGGGCATCAACCGCTGTAGTCCCTGCATTGATCTGGCCCTGTGTGCTTCAGATACACCTTAGAACAGGGGTTCTCGACCGCTGTCGGGACACAGGACCGTGTTACCACAGTGGTAAGTGTGTCACGGAGAGCTGGAAAGATGGCTGGATTTGGCCTGGAGACAGTGAGTGAGAGTCGCAGTACGCTGCCGAGTGTGTCACAACCCACAAAAGGTTGAGAGCCACTGTCTTAGAAGACAAAGTCCAAGTTTGCAGGCTCCTGTCCCACTTTACGGTGCAGGATAACCTTTGTGAAACTGAGATGGTTGAAGTTCGTTCACTGAGCAGCTATTGCAGTATTTGCAGATTGCTTTTGGCAACTCAGCTGTTGAGGGGGCGTGTTTCCTGAGCAAACTTTCCTCTGTCAGTTTGTGGCTGGCTTAATCTCTTATGAAATCCCCTGCCATTGGAATCTAGAGCACGCTTCAGCTGCTCTTTGCTTGAAGTTCATCTTGAGGTCTTCCAGGTAATCAGTCTGGCCCCATTTTAGTCACCTTCATGCTGAAGTCAGGCTGCATGGTGTTTAGTCAGTGGTACTTCTTGCCTAAAAGCCCAAACTAAATGCAATTCAGCACTGACAACACAGGGTGGTGGTGTCACTGAAAGCGTCTGTCTGGTTGACGACTGGAATGATCGTTTATTCAGATGAGTCACCAGGTTTTCAGTGGCTTTGTGTTTCGAGTTACCTCCCTGTCTGTGTCCACTTCTCCCACAAGTGTCTTGACTCTCTTCCTTCCATGCTGCCCCTTACTCATGAAACACCATCCATAAATTAGTACGGAAAACCAGACATGGTCTGCAAATCACTTCTCATGACTTGCCTCTACTGTGGTGGCTGCCAGAAGCTGCCAACTGGCTATCTCTTGGGGGAGGACCAGTGAGGTTCACCTAATTAAAAAAACAAAAACCCATGAGCTTTGGATTTCAGAAATGTCAGGTCAATTACATAGCCAGCTCTTAGAATCAGAAGATGAGGGTTGGAAGGCCCTCAGGAGGCCATCTAGTTCACCCCGTGCTCATGTGACCTTCATTCTTAGTTCTGCCACCCTTGTCTTCCTTTCCGTATATCAGTTGTTATGCCTTTTTAAACTAGATTTTAAGCTGTTTTGGGCAAAGACTTTAACTTACTATGTGTTTGGACAGCAGTCACCCCACTGACTCAATGATCCCGACCTGGGGCCTCTGGGTGTTTTCTTAATACAAGTATGCCATATTCAGAGGGGATTTTTAGAAGTCTGTTCGGTATCACTGGTTATACTTCAAAACCCCATCATGAGCTAATCCTCTCATGAGTCGTCCTGAAGTAAGTCAGTACCCCGGTTTACAAATGGGGAGACTGAGGCACAGTAATCAAGTGATTGACCCAAAGAACAGGAAAGCTGACTCCAAGAGGGAGTTCATCATCCAATGGGGCTAACCTGGGTTTCGAAGACTCCGTGCAGTTCCCTGCGCTGTTACGGGGTTCTGGTTTTACCTTGGGGAAGTTGCATATTCCCTGTACCTCAGTTTTCCTGTTACATGCTCGTATATGAAAATATAGAAGCTTTTGGGGAATAACTGCACTTCACTTCCTCACAGGTGGTGTGAAGTAAATAATATAAGGATTGGGAGCCCTTCTCCCCTCCCTCATGGTAATGGGGATTAAAGATCTGCCTTCGATAGACACACTTAGGAATAAGCTATACCTTCAGCACCTCCTGGGCAAAACCTCAGTTCGTGGAGTGGAGACATTTCCCAATGGCTGAATGCTTTTTGACCTTCATTGGACTAATGTGTGATATTTGAGGCATGAAACAATTGTATGGAGAATGGCTGGTGTTCTCATGGTGCCCAGAATGATATCTTGTCCCCTTGCTCCCATCCTATTCCTGTTCCGTAATAGAAATAACACTACCTCCCATCCCTTCCCATCTTGAGGGTGAAATAACTTGATTAATTTCTGTGATCTTCAGTGTATGGGGGGGAAAAATTGAGAGAAATCCTAAACTGATGAAGTTCCAAAGGGGTAGCGGTGTTGGTCTATTGCAGAAAAACAGAGTCTTGTGGCACTTTTAAAGACGAATATATTTTTTATCGCATGAGCTTTTGTGGGAGAAAATCCCTCTTCGTCAGACGCTTTGAAGATGGGAAATAAAGCATCTGACAAAGAGGGATTTTCTCCCCGGAAAGCTCATGCAATAAATAAATGGGTTAGTCTTTAGAAGTGCCACAGGACTCTGTTTGTAAACTGATGAAGGAATTCTGACAGTGATGAACTTCATGGACCTTTTTACCTCACAAGATCTGGGCTTAGATTCAGGAAGGCCCTGCTGCTGAAGGTCTAGCTTCAGCACTCGGAAGCCTCCCTAGATGGCTCACCTGACGTGATCTTGCTGCAAGTTATCACATTTACTGCTGGGTGTGTCCTTTTTATATTTAAATAAAGCTGAGCCTTAAAGGCATTCAGTAGCTACCGAGTTTAGAACTGTTGGGAAAGCAGATCTGGATCTAGTTATTGGGGAGAAGGGAGACATGACAGGATTTTTTGGGGGGTTAAATTTATACAGCACCTAGCATAATTTGGCTCTGTTCTGTGAACAGGACCACAAATTGGTACCACATCACAAATAATAAATAATAATATGCGGCTAAAAGATCAATTGCACGGTAAATAAAATCTTTAACAATTAGGCAGTCTTCAGTGTCAAAGGGGAACAGTGTTTTGATTGTTATGAATGTGTAGCCTGGAAGCAAACGGGATCTATTCCATCAATCTGTGCCTTGCAGGTATTACAAATTATTTATAGCGTTGGGATAAGGAAGGATTCCTTGGCAGCTGTGTTTCATTTTTGCTTAAAGGAAAACTGCATTGGCTTTTATGGTTCACTATTTCGTAATCTCTGGTAACTATCCATGTTAGTGGTGTCTCCGTGAGAGTTGTGAATGTCCAAATTCCTCCATGAAGTTGGTCAAGGACATTAGGCCTGGAGCTCATCCAAGTCAGGGCCTGGCTTGAACCAGGGAACTTTTAAATTGTTATGGGAAGAGAGAATGGAATTTGAATCACTTGATTTTTCTGTATAGTCATATGGGAGCTGTCTTATTTACACTCTTAGATTATCAGGAGTGGCAGCTTCCTATATGAATCTTTTAAATATGACCATTGAATTTTTTTAATATTCTGATCTGCTTAGTAAAAATGTAGTGGCTAGAACATTGAGACTTTGTTAAATGTGTGTATCTGGATTATATTCAGTTGTTAATATTCAGAATCCAGAATATATTTTTGTGTACTGCTTGCTCCAGTTTTTTCTATATGGTGCTGAAATTAGTCTGTTTACTTAGCATTTTCACTAATTTATAAGACATCTAACTGTGCTGAGATATTCATGCCCTAGCAACAGTGACTGATCTCTACCATGAAATGGTATCTCTTTGCCAACAAGGGTTGCTGCAACCCTTTCTAGAGAAGGTTGCATATCTTGAGACACAGTAGGTTAGATTTTAGGGTCTTCATTTCAGTTGTCACTTTTAACAGTAATCAAACGGGAATTGTACTCCACCAAATCTGCTAAAATAATTTCATTTTCCCTTTCAGCTCTCTGCAGGCAAGAACAGTTGTTTGTATGGAACACAATTGTGGTCAGCTGCCAAAAAGCCAGCTGAAAAAGGAGCACAAGTTAACTCTGACACAGTGAAAAGGATTGAACTAGTTATCGCTGATGTTAGCAAGTAAATAATTTCTGTCGGCAGTGAAGGAAACAAAGATGGCTTATTGAGTGGGACTGAAAGGGGCAACTTCTCCAAGGACAGTGATGCCAATTTAAATTCTGTTATAGTGTGGTGTGGACAATGGAGAGTTATCTACAGCAGTGTGTTCCCCAGACTGTGTGAATAGGTGTTCTGTGAAAAAGTTTTGATGCTAGCGATACTTTTCCTTCTTTGTATAAATTAAGACATCCAAAAAACCTAACTCTTTTTTAAATCAACTCTTGAGCAATAGGTGCGGCAATTTCTCATTATAAAACACTCCCCCACCTCTGACCAGCAAGTATGTGTGCCATCAATATATTCCAAGCCCAAAAGTGTCCGTGGCCAAATTAGTTTGGGAAACGCTTATCTATAGCTATGAATTTGGTGTAATGCAACTATATTATTGGACTGAATTTGTGCACCACTGCCTATTCCTGTTTGGAATGTCAGACCCATTTTGGTATTTATAGGTTTGCCACAAAAGACTAACATTATCCGAAGAGAAATCCAATTGCTTTTATATCTAACGAAGGTTTGCCTTCAGTTGGTAGAGTGTTGATATTTTTTTGAGAGCAGGCCAAGCATTCTGGTGGCCATCGAGTCTGCTTAGCCCATGAATTAGTGGCATCTTCGATACAATCTTTATTTCAAATATAGCTATAGAATTAATATAGAAAACAAAGGGAGTGAAATTAAGCCATAAAGGCAAATGGGGAAATAGATGTTCATCAGGGACTTGAGGGAGAGGTACAAGTACAAGAAGGCTGGTCTCCTTCTAAAAATGCTGGCAGCTCATAGATTCATAGTCTAAGACCAGAAGGGACCATTACATCGCCTCCCATCTGTATATCACAGAGCATGACACTTCACCCAGGAACCTCTGTATTGAGCCTAGTCATTTGTTTGACTAAAACAGGATTTGACAAAAACTGGGTGCCAGGTCACCATAGCAACTGGGGTTTGTAGCCTGGCTCCTATCTCCACTGTGGCAATGCAGTGGAGTGCCCTCTGGCGACCAAAAAGAAAACTGCTGGCACCTAGTTGGGAGCCAATTTTGTCAAGCCCTGGACTAAAGCGTGTGTTCCAGAAAGTCTTGATCTGAAGACACCAGGAGATGGTGAATCCATCAGTTCTTCCCTTGGTAGTTTTTGAGGAGTTAATCACCTTCAGTATTATTACAAGGAATTCTTTCTTGGGTGACTGGCTGGTGAGACTTGCCCACATGCTCAGGGTTTAATTGATCTCCATATTTGGGGTCAGGAGGGATTTTTCCCTCAGGGCACAAGGGCTAGAGCTCAGGGGGTTTTTCGCCTTCCCCTATAGGGACCACTACCTTGTCATTGAAAGCTTTCATGGACCACCATGTAAGCAAGCTCTCCCCTTCCCCCACAGCTGCCCCAAGCAGCCCGCTGGCTCTGGGCCTGATCCGGCTCCTGCAGCGTTCCCATTGTGCTTTATCCCTAATAAAGAACTGAATGTGCTGGAAGGAACACGGTGGTAGGCCGAGCAGAAGTGAGTTGAGGACATTGGGGTGTGTTCAGTGCTGTGTCCTCTTGCTTCTATGCATGTGACTGACCCATATTTCAACATTTTTTCCAGCAATTGTACATGAGATGTGAACACTGAGACTCCCAACAAAGCAAGTGTGAGCGGGGCGCATCATTAAATCTCTTCCATTGTAACCTGGTGTTTTTGTTTACAGTTATGGTAAAGATGATTCATTTCAATTTAATGTTAACCAGCTTGGAGGGGCTGAAATTTATCTCGCTTGGTTCTAGCTTGCATTCCTGTCCTACACATGGAGCAAATCAACTGTCCTTCCAACTTGAAAGAGCTTGAGACAGTAGGGCCCACTGACGCATCGTTTTGTTCTGGGGAATTTTCCATTGTGCTCTCAAAAAGGAGGGAAATTAAAAACTCTCTTCATGGCCAGTTCTCTTCATATTTGCCTCGGTTGGGGGGGATTCTTGTTGGCTGTAGCTATGCTGGCTGCCTGTAGCTGACTACGTTTCCTGGCACTGTTCAAGGCTGTATGTTAACTTTTTTCGAGCTCTCCCTCATAGCTGCAGATGATAAAAGGCCTGTTTCCTAATAGGAACATTGTAACCAAACTGCTTTTGAAAGTAATTTTAAATTGGAGTCATTATTCTTCACTTCCTCCTCTTAAAGGCTTGTTTGGACTTGCTGGCACAGAGCAGCTCCTGTGTTCCCCCCCAGATGTGGCCGAGTGATCCCTCTATTACATTCCTGAAATCGCTTTGCTCTTGTAAAGAAGCAATTGAGTGATGCTTCAGAGCACTTCATAAATATTACCAGAAGGCCCAGTTCTGTATTTCTGAAGCCAGCGGGGGTGTTCATGTTGACATTAGTGAAAAAAGAATTGGGCCCTAAGTAGTTCACATGAGTTAGGCTGTTGGTTTATTCCTTTAAAAAAAGGCGTTTGTGCCTATTTGCACGCCAGGTCTTAGCCCTGACTGCGACACTCATGTAACTCAACTAGTTCTCGAGGATTTTTTTGGCCTTGGGGGCAGAGGTAGCAGGAGAGAAATCTAATCAGGCCCCCTCCTGGCTTGTATGCATGCCAAGAGAGTGTAAAAGTGCACACTCACTGAGGATGTTGCTGGCTCTCTCTCCCACCTGTCTCTGAGAGCTTGGCAGCAGAGATAGCTGTAGCTAGAGGGAAGATAGAAAGCAGCAGCATAGCCGAAGCTGCGATTCCTGACTTGTAGTGCTGGGATTCATTTGGAGGAAGAGTTTCCTGGTCTGTGCAGCTCCTTGCCTTGTGGCGGCTTATGCATTCATGGCTAAAAGGAGCTATGGATGGAAACCTCCATCTTGGTTGATTCCCGCCCCACAAATAATGATAGGCGCTTAAAAAGCTAGTCTGCAAGAGTCGGGCCTGTCTCAGAACCCATTATGGGGATCCTTTGACTCAGGGAAGTTAACCTGGGCGTATCCGTACCTCAAGCCACTTGGCTGCAGGTGGCCATCCAGGCTCTACCAGGAGGTTCAGAGGAAGCTCCAAGGACTTGCTTCATGCCAGAGAGGATGACTGAAGAGCAGGCGATCTCCTTTGCAGCGAGCCAAGCTGCACTTCACTTCCTGTGCCTTTGTCTTGTTCCCTGGGTTTCTCCTTCAAGCGAGGAAGAGGAAAAACTTCTGCACCAAGAGTCTGCTTTCACATCTAGGACTGGCAAGAAAGGAGAACAATATCTGCTGCACTGGTGATCGCTCTCTGGTCTGCAGCAAAGAAAGGCAGACCAAATTTTCCTCTAAAACAAATGCTGTTTAGTCCAAAACAAATGTAACTCTGGAAAAAAAAAAGTTGATTCTGGATTTTGTAAGTACATTGTCAGTTGACCGGGCAAGAAAAAATCTTGTTAGGAAAAAATCTAGTTGTCTATTCAAAACAAAAAGACCCTCTGCAGTATCATACAGACTCAAAAAATCTCTCAACCGAAATCCATGAAGCAGTTCAACCAGGTGGTAGTTTTATCCAGCACCTGGAAATACTGCGATAAATATGCACTTCATTCATTTAGCTACCCCAAAAGAACGCAGAGTCATCTTGTATGCTACGTTTCTATGTCTAACCTAGGTTCTTGGCTCTGCTACTGATCCACTGGGTAGTTTTGGGAAGTCACATACCCTTTCTGGTGAATGGAGGCACGCTATTTAAAAGGGTTACAAAAATCCCTGTCTCAAATGGGTGGTGTGACTTTGAAATCCTGTGCTGTGGATCACTATTCGTTCCATGTTTTATCGTGATTATACATGTGACTGTGAATGGAGGCTCTATTGACTATAACATAACGAGGAAATAAAAGTGACAAAACTCTAGGAAGTTTGTTTCTTCATTCATCTCTGTGTGAAGTAGTTCCATAAGCATGCTATAGCATGATATGTTTAGGAACGGCTTCCCAGCAAGGAGTGGCCTTAGCGTTTTCTCTCTAGAATCTGTGACTGTGGCACAGATGAGTAGCAGTTGCTTTGGGATGTCTCGTGTCAATGATCTAAGAACAAAGAGGCTTCTGACCTTTTTTAAAACTATTAAGCTAAGCCAAAGTAAGCCGCTCCAACCCAAAATAAGCATCTAAATATACGCTTGCACAGGTTTAATGAAGTTGGTCTCAAAACATATCTCTGGTTAACCAGTGACAATTTGTCTGTAGACAAGGCCTTGGTAAATTCTTGACACAGTGAATTGATGACAAAGAGGTTAATTGCGGTAGCGAGACCCTAACCTGACCTTTATAATTAAATCTTAAGCATACAGCTCTGCAGTGTGATGGGGAGAAGCTGTAGCTGTGATTGCGGCTGCCTTCCCACTTTAACCATGAGAGCGCTGGTCCTAGGCGGGGGAAGTGGCCACTGGAGTATTTTAGGGTTTGTGTTGTCTGTCTCTGCTCGGAACCGGGAACCACAATCAGGGGGTTAGGGCTAATCTGCATAAAATATTCTGGAATTAAGCTGGGGTGTGAATTTACAGTGGAATAGCTGTTTCAGGACAACTTCACGTGCGGATACTTTTTGCAGAATCTGCTTCCAAAGTTTAAGCTCATTTGGAAAAAGGTACTCCTATTCTGGAGTTAGTTTTCGTACTTCGAGTTATTCCAGAATCATTTGTGTAGCCAAGCTCTAAATTGCTGACAGCATCCACTGTTCGAGTTTAACCTAGTGGTAGAAATGGGAAGGAATAGGAAATCTCTCAGCATAGATTGGCCTGAAGGGGTCGGGAAAATATTGAGATGCTGTCTCTGGAAGCCCATGGCACTTTTGTTAGAATAGGAGTGTTAACTGTAGTTTTCTGGCCAAATTGCTGCTCAATGATTATTCAGACTCCCTACATTTCCCCCTAAAATTCATTAATTTCCTGTCCTAAACGTGCATAGTGAGTTTTATTAAGCAGCTGCTGTATTCGCTCCAGGGGTAGCCCTGCCTCTGTGCCGGGGAAGTGATCTAGTTGGATCCCTTGCCTACTTAACAGTGTGTTGAGATGTCACCTAACGCCTGGCTGGAAGGTGTTTTGAGATTCTCAAATGAGTACTGCAGAAGTGTAGCATGTTAATAAAGATCCATAACATATTTGTAAGATCACTGTTTTTCTAAATAAAAATCCAGGCGTTCGCACCATACACTGCTGTGTTCTTCACAATCTTCCCCGCTCCCCAGGCCATCATCACCCTAATTCGTACGGTTGTGCCTTAGCGTTTGAGGTGTTCTAGTATCTACCTGTGTACTGTGTAGTATCTAGACAAGTGTGGAAAGAGTGGTAGCTTGCCTGAATTTTGCATTTTCTTGCTTTGGTTGGCCTGTGTCCAGTTGTTTCTTAAATCACACCCCAGCACTATGCAGGGCCTGTATCTACTTCCTATTTCCCGTTCCAGCAAAGCCATGCAGGAACCATCCTCTTGGACTGAGCTGGCAATCGCAGCATATCCTGCTCTATGTGGTGAAGGCAGGCGCTGAGGAAATCCACGTTGCATGAAAGGTGTTAATCAGTGGCTGCTGTTCTGTTGGTTAGACCAGTGGTTCTCAGCCTTTCTTCCGTCACGACACACCTGACAGATATTCCCCTGCATGACACGGTACAATCTGCTGGTGGCAATGGGCCTGGGAGCGCGTGGGAGGGCGCAGCACCCCGGGACCTGGGGGGAGGCAGAGGCAAGCCAGTGCAGCCTGGCAGCCTGGCTCGATGGGGTCAGGTTTATTTTTGTGGGGCAGGCGGTGTCCCCCTCTCCTCAGCCCAGAATCACTGGGTTGCAGCCCCTTTACTCATCCGGCCCTGGCTGCTGCCTGTGTTGTGCGGCAGGAGTGGGCTGAGGAGGGCAGCAGAGAGCTGGCTCCAAGCTGAGCTGCCAATTTTCCGTGACGCATCTCCTGGCTCTTTGCTACACACTTGTGTCCTGACACGGTGGTTGAGAATCGCTGGGTTAGATGCATCTTAGGTGTGTGGGCAAACTGCTTATGTGGGAATTGGGGCTGAAGAGCTCCCTGACCTTCTTATAATAAGACAAGAGTCCTGTGGCTCTTTTAAAGACTAACAGATTTATTTATCGCATGAGCTTTCATGGGAGAAAATCCCACTTCGTCAGATGTTTTGAAGATAGGTGGCACTTTTAAAGACTACTCAGCAGTGTTAGAGCCTTCAAAAGATAGGCTTTATTTTCAGAAGCAGATTCCTCACCTCTGCTGGTATTTTGCTAATGTTTATAGTTGATTTAAAGGGACTCTGTAGGTTAAACATACAGGTTTTGAGCCAATATATAAAAAAGAAACACACTTTTTTCTTGATTAATACCAAATTTGTTAAAATTATTATTTTTTTTAAATTAAACAAACATGGGGGTGATGTGGTGTTGCTTGTAACCCAAATGTCGGAGCACTGTGCCGGCTCAGGAGAACTTGAAAGTGGATTGACGGATCCATTATCACTGCACGAATTTAGTGAGGCACACAAATAAATGTAGCATACAAGGTGAAAAGGAAATTCTGTCCTTACAATTTCCAGCTGAAAAAATTCCAGGCATTAGTAACATGAGTAAGAAAATGGGTCATCTTAAAATAATAAATAAATAAATAGAAGTCTAATCTGCTGGTGTCCTTCTGTTGCACAGACATTTTGCAGATTGTAAGCCTCTGAAGAGAGGAACTCATTGATTTTTTTTTTAGTGTTTCACAATGACTGCTAAACAGATCTGAGCCTGTCAAACGTCGTTTGACCCCTTCCGAGGGCATGTTGCATTAATCTGCATGTTTTTATATTATGCAGTAATTAATTTTTTCATCTTATTTTTAACTTTCACAATAAACAAAATGCTAATGCTTTTATGTAACCTAATGAGAAGAAAATGTTTCTGAGGCTTTAAAACCACTACAGAAGATTAAGGAGGAAAAATAAAAAATGAAGTCCGGAACAGACGGAAGAACTTTTTCCACTTATTAATTAAAAACAAAAAGCAAGACACTTCTGTTCATTGTCCCCAGAATGTCCTGCACTGTTCCAGGTTGGGTTTTTTGCGTTTTGTCCCTGGAGAATCCTTTCCATTCCTTCTCCTCCTGTTAGTTCAGCTTAATTTGTTTAGATTCTGTTTGAGATCCAGTCCTGCAATCATAAAGTAGGCCAAACTCCTGTTTGGAGGAGAGGTGGCAGGGTCAAGCTGGGAATCTTGTCACTCTTTTGAAACTGATTAGAGTGCTATTAGCCACTCTCATTTGACCCAGTATTTTCAGGATGCAGCAAAAACCTGTAAAAGTTCCATTCAGCCTCAATACTGGCTTGGAAAGTGTTGCAGCAGTATTCCACTGTGCTTGCGTAAGACTTCTTTGAACTTCCATAGCACTTCCCATCTGGGGCTTGCAAAGACCTTTCTGAATATTAATGAATGAACTCTCAAAGCCCCCTGGGAAGCATTATATCTGTTTTACACGCAGCCTTTCTATACCCCACACTCCTGCGGTGACTAGTTCAGTCATGCGGGAAGCTTGTGGCAGAGCTTGGAACAGAATCAAGGGCTTCTATCTTCCAGTCCTCCTTTGTGCTGTTTTATCCAAGATGGTCCCCCACGCACTCTCGCATTTGTACCTAAGTTTCTAGGATGTATGATAAGGAGTGGTCAAAATGCATTCCCAAGGTCACTTGCAGGCTGTATTACAACTTGGCTTAGAGGCAACAGGGCCTAGTATGTACTACTTACTCCCTTTCAACCTGCAAAGCACTTGGAGCAATGCAGTCTAGGTCTGTCTCAGTGATCCTCGGCATCATGTTAAAGATAGAGGTGGCTTCAAGTGCTCAAATTCAAGCCACGTGGATGGGACCCTGAGGATTGGCAGTATGGGTCTCAGTTGGGTGAAGTTTGGCCGTCCCTGCATGGACTCAGCTTTATGTGAAAAACAAGATTGTCCGACGGAAAACGCTCTGTCTCTGGTACATCATTTGCCTTTTACAACTTCCCTGGAAAGCTTTTTCCATTTGACCTTTGAAAACCCAAAGCTCATTTTAACGAACATGAAAAACAAACAGTCCTGTGGCACTTTTAAAGACTAACAGATTTATTTATTGCATGAGTTTTCGTGGGAGAAAATCCCACTTCGTCAGACGCTTTGCTTTGCTTCTAAGCGTCTGACAAAGTGGGATTTTCTCCCACGAAAGCTCATGTGATAAATAAATGTGTTAGTCTTTAAAAGTGCCCCAGGACTCTGTTTTGTTTTTCTGCTGTAGACTAACACGGCTCCCCTTTGGAACTTTAATGAACATGGACATTGTGAAACACACTGCCGCAGTGCAAGGGAGTGTTGGGCCTTGAATTTTTTAATTGTGGGTTTTTTTAGGTGCTCAAGAAACAGAAACATCCAATGGGTGGAAATAAGAAGGAGGGCTTTTGCAGACCCTTCTGTCAGATGATATCAAAGGCCCATATCGGAGTGAATGCAAACAGGGTAGAGTCCCAAAGAGGGTTAGAAATGAGGGTGAGAGGAATAACTGGGGAAGACGAATGTTGACTAGGAGAGATGGGGTCAGTGGCTGTCTTGAGGCATAATTAGACACGTAGGAATGTAGGTCAGAATGTGCAGGAGGAATGCAGATAGTACGGGGAGAAAAATGATCCAAGAGTAGAGTGTATGGTGGCTAAAATATTTAATAATTTGCACTGTTGTAGCTTTGTTGGTTCCAGGATATCAGAGAAACCAGGTGAGAGGCAATATCTTTCTCTTGGTGAAAGAGACAAGCTTTCAAGCTCCACGGAGCTCTTAAAGTCTTTCACCACCAAACATTGGTCCAGTAAAGAGCTTACCTCACCCATCTTGTCTGTAACAATTTGCAGTAGTTTTAAATGGCAAGAAGGAGCTAATGGCAGCATTTAATTGAGGAGAACAGCCGGGTGTTGGAACTGGCCTTGAGTCAGAATTGACCGTCACTGGGCAAGTATGAGAGTTGTGAGTTTAAAGGAGATGAAGTCAAAGCTGGGTGTTCTTCTGAAAGGCCTGCTCAGCCCAAGCAGAAGTTATGGACTCGATGTATTAATTACGTGGTGGTGATTTATGGCCTAGGTAAGCAAGAGTTTCGACTACATGACCGTAATGGTTCATTTTGTTGTTAAAACCTAAAAGTGACGGCAGATCCTCGAGATGATACGAGTGACAAGTTAGTTACTCTTCAATTAAAATGGGGCAGGTGTGTTTCCAGAATGAACTAAAATGGCCCTAATTGGCTTAAAAAGCTGTGGAAAGTGAAGCTGTATTCTTTATTCAAGGCATCTTTATTTTTTCCATCCTAAGTAAGATGGCAGCCTTCATTCTTTAGGGAACTCAGGTGGCCTCCGTCAACTCCATGGAGTCCTGTTGAAGTCAGGGTGTTGTCATAGGGGCACAGTCTGCCTGCCTGGAACTCATTGAGACTCAGGGCTTTGGTCTGCAGACTCTCAAAGTGTCTGATGCCCACCTGGAGAAAGACACTGAGAGGGTTGGATGTGGTCTGTGTGTTTGCATCTTGCAGATCCAAGTGGAGCTGGCGAAGATGAGCGATAGTGACAGAGCGGATGGCAGTGGTATGAACAGCGATGGCTAAAGAGGAGAGTTTGTAAGGGATGATGCTGGGTTTTGCTTTAGCTCTTCAATTTATTGATATCCAGGACTTCTAGGATTTGTTGCTGCCTGTCTCTGACTCATTCTCTGACCTTGAATAAGTCAGTGGTTGTCTATCGCTTTTGCCATCTATAAAATGAGGGCGATCCGTGGCTTGCTTCATGTTCATAAATCCTATTGAGATTCTTGGGTCATACATAGGTGCTATCTAAATGCAAAACAATATTTTCCTGTGGTGGAAATACATTGTCACCTTGGAACTTTTTTCAATGTGTTTTCATTTTCTTTTAAATGTATAGTGAAGTCCACCGAGGAGTTGTACAGCTCAATAATACATCTGCTGTTATACATGCGTTTTTGGGTTGTAGCTAAGATGCAGATAATGTTTTAGGATATACATAAGGAGAGTTGCAAATAAATAGACCATCGCTAGATGGCAGTCTCCCTCTAACTTCTAAATAGTCATTTCTTGGCAAAACTTTCTACCTGATTGCAGTGCATCGAAAAAGACCATAATCAATACTGGGGCAGCATCTTAGCTTTCATGAGTGTCACGCCTTTGTCTCTGATGCTTATTTGAAAGGCAGAAACTGGTTAGCTCTGAAGGAGGCTGTGTTTTGAACTTCAAAGTCTTTGGACTCTGTTTGCTGTCAGTGACCATGGGACGTGTATAGAACTGGACTTGTTTAAAAGCTTTCTTTTGCAGTCAATGCAGAATAAGTAAAACCCCTAAATATGCAGGGTTGCTGCCCCATTACTTCTCTTCTGAGAATGGGAGAGTGAACGCGCATAACTGAAGTTGAAACCCGTTACAAGGATCATTATTTAACATTTTTCCACTCAACACTTAGTTTCCATCTGTGTCAACAGTAAAAATGAAAAGGAGGCTATTTTTGATTCAGAGAGTGCACTTTTCAAATGTGCCCAAGTGACTTAGATGTACAAACTCCATTTAGAGCCAATGAGATCTATGTTCCCAAAGCACTTAGGTGCTTTTCTCCCCCAGAATTACTTAAAATGCCTTCTAGTAGCCACCTAGTTGATCCCTTGCTCTAAAGGGTTACTTGATATATCTGTTCAGTGCGGTTTTTGTATTTCTGTGGTCTTATCTTTTCACCCCCAACCTCTATTCAATGGACAGCAGTAGTGAAGTAACGTAGTCTGTCTCTGAATTTACCCGACGTCACTTTTTAACATGCCTGCTATAAACTTCTTCAAAATGTGACTGCAGGAGAATCGGCGAGTCAGTCAAGAAGCCTAGATTGAAAATTAGAGGCATCTTGAAATTGTATCCATCTTTGGAATGTCCTGTGGATTGAAAGCTTGAATTTAAAACCTTTCTGCTCATGCTAGGAAATCAATGTGCTTACCATCAGAAAAAAGCTCCTTTCCTACTCTACGTTACTCTTTTCTTTCTGGAGTAACATCTGCTTATTTTGCTGTTAAGACCAAGTTTCTTAGCCATGCAGAGGCAAAAATTCTGTCAAAGGATGAATTGTAATCTAGTCTGCCTCACAGATGCGTCAGTGATGATGTTATAGCGTAGGAGAAAACATTGTTTGATTTTTTTATTTTTTATTTTTTTTTATTTTTCCCCCTTCGTTTTAGGTCTCAATTTGAGCCTTCTGTGCTGGGTGTAATCAAATCTTATATGGGAGTTCTCTGTTAGGACAGATATGGAACCCATGAAATCCTATTGAGTCGCTTCTGTGTATATGAATTTAGTGTGCGTGGAATTGTTGGGTTGACCCCCCTAGAAATTACCTATTTGTAGAGTCCTGTGCAGAGGCAAGTGTATGGATCCGCATCTGCAAGAATAAACTTCTCTCCACCCCACAATCCACCCTCTTCTTTTAGATGTATCCTCATTTGTGCTGCCAATCAGCTGTTTGCAGCCAGGTGCTTCCCCATCAGCTGTTGAGTCCATTCTATCCCAAGCAGTTGATCAGCTGTCCAGCTGCTCCAGCCCTGCCCCAGAGGTTCTGGAAAGTCTATCCATGACCTTCATGATCCACCATGCGCAGAAAATGGCTCACGGCTATCTGCAGATTTGCGGGGCTTTACTTACTAGTCCCCAGCATGGAAGATGAATGTAAGCTTCCCCCATGCCTTCCCGTCTATGTTCATTACCTCTGTCAATGAAGGACTCCTCTGGAGGCGAGATGTGGAGTTCAATCCCATGTCCCATTCATTCTGGCAGCACTCCTGTCCTGACTGTGCTAACAAGGGGGCAGTTTGTGCTAGCAGAGATGGTGCTTTTCTGATAGACTTGTCCTATGGGAGCTGGTCTGAGGACACCATAGAGAAGGGCTTGATAAACCTGGCACCCAGCTTCAAAGCAGAGTCCTCTGCTGCCGATATGCCACTGAATTTGCTGAGTGCCAGTAAAGGTGCCGGTGGGTATTTTTGGTCACCAGAGGGCGCTCCTTTGCTGCATTTCCCCAGCAGTACCAGGCCCTAGGCCACAAATCCTCAGGCACCATGGTGATCTTGCACCAGGGGTTTGTTGAGCCCTGCCATAGAGCCACTTCATTAAGGCCACCGGACACCTGTAAAGAGCAGCCTGTTTGAGGTCTTTTGGCTTAGCTGGATTTAAATTTCTCACCTAGATAGAGGTGGAAGGCTGTGTCCAGTTACCAGTGCTCTGGATAGAGTTTTGTTTGGTGACCTGAGAGACAGAGAAATGAAAGCAAATGTTTGCCAAATGGAAAAGAGGAAAACGTGTGAGATGAGAATATTCTCAAACATGAGTTGAAAAAAGAGAAGTGAATTTCTTCCCCTGGTTATTTTATTCAAGTAATTATATAAACAGGTGAGACAACTCTAACCTTCTTGGAAACTCTTTCTTAGGTCTGTTTATGATGGTGAAGAGCATGGTCGTTTCATGGAAAAACTGGAAGCCAGAATTCGAAACCATGACCGAGAGATTGAGAAAATGTGCAACTTTCATTACCAGGGTTTTGTGGATTCGATCACGGAGCTCCTGAAAGTTAGGGGAGAAGCCCAGAAACTGAAGGTAAGAGAGAAAGTTAGCAAAGACATAATGGTGCTAGCAAAGGATAATATTGTGGCATAGTGAAATATTTTCCTTACTGATTTAGGGCTTGTCTTAACTGTGGTGTTAGCTTGAGTTTTGCTCCTAACCTGACTCCCGCCCACACACAAGTAAAAGTCTAGCTCGAGTTAAGCGGTGATGTAAGCTCGCTAGCTGGTCTGTCAGGAGGGATGGGTTGACGTACAATGGATCAGCTGTTAATTATTTCACTCGGGGTAGTTTGAGCGTTTTGCAGTGTGATCAGTCTGGCCAGGCCTGTATTACGATTGGAGACACGCTTGCAGCACGTGTAGACGTAGGGGAGCTAGCTCAGATCCCAATGGTGGGGAGTTCTCAGCAGCATGGACTTCAGTGTAGGGTAACCCCCTGAGTACATATCCTGGGTCCCAGGGAGGGCTGAACACCGAGCGCTGTGATGGCTTCATTGCTATGGTAGATTAAAGCTAGCTCAGGTATGCCTACGTGTTCTGCAGACACTTCCCACCCTCTCCTTACTGTGCAGACGTGCCCTCTAACTCGCATTTGAATTAGGCTCGTGGGCTGGGAGTTGAAGTTTTGGCGATGATACTAAGTTATGTTGGCGAGTGGAAGCGCAGAGGTCTGTGAAAAATGTCGTCAAGACTGAAGCTTAGTGTAGAAAAGCTTTGCTGGTCCTTTGTAGCACTATAGCTATGCAAGCAAACCCTCCTCATATAGGCACACCGTATACTAGCAAAGGAGTGCTTTTCCCTGTAGGCCAGTGCCTTGCATGCAATAAGCTGGAAGTGGAGGTCAGCCGTGGCAAGCTCTGTGGGGAGACTGAGAACCCAGATAAAGATGGAGGGTGTCACAGGTGTAGGGGGCAGGTGGAGTAAGACGTGACCTCAGCACGTTCTGTCAGACACTACATCCTGACGTGTGGGGAATATACCATTTTGGCAGTTTTCAAAATGCATTATCAGAACAAACCCCTCTCTTCTGAATTTCAGGAATTGGGGAAGCTGCCTCATTTGCTTATGAGATTAGATTTGTGGGAGGCAGGGGATGATCCGTATGGTGGTCTGTATTCCTGAGGCCCTGTTCATTACAAGTTTCAACAGCAAGGAGTCACAGACGGTTTGATAGAAATCACGTAAGGCTCTTAGACACCACACCCTAACGACATGTTGATTGTCTCCAGAGTGTATCACCTTTCTCAACTGGAAAGGTGGGACAGCCTGGCACAGGAACTTTGGATGGTTGTGTGAAAGTGTAACGGGGGAAGGCTGAAAGATTTCCCAGAAAAGTTCCAGCTTCCAGTACACTGTTTTAAAAGTAACCATTCATTTCTTCACATGGTCCAAAGGGCTAGCCGTCTTAGTCTAGGTCAGCAAAACAAACAAGGAGTCCTGTGGTTTTTTTTTTTTTTTAAAAGACTAACAAATGTATTTATCGCATGAGCTTTCGTGGGAGAGTCTGACGAAGTGGGATTTTTCTCCCTCGGAAGCTCATGTGATAAATAAATTTGTAAGTCTTTAAAAGTGCCGCAGGACTCCTTGTTTGTCTTACATTTCTTTATTGTAACATGTGTGAGGCATACCCTAGCAGAACTTCAGGTTTTATACACACAGATGACGATCCTGCAGGTTGATGCCTTATAGGAAAACTGCCATCGCATGGAGGCTCAGGGTTAGGGCCATAGAACATATGATGGGAACAATCTACGCTTATGCCATTGTTTCTAGCCAAGAATACCACATTGTTTGAAAAGAGCTGTTGTGATTTGTAGATTGAGAAACCACTTTGGTGGTGGCACACTGTGAAGTCCATTCATGTATCCTTGGGGATCTCTTGATTTCCAAAGCCAGCTGATCTATAAAATGGCACAAGCAAAGAATATGCAGGAATCTCTTTGTGAAAAGAAATGGAATCTTCCTCATGTGGGTTTCTGTGGAGACCGATCCAGTGGAGAGTGTACATTTAGTGCCAATTATTTATTCTATACTTATTTTTGGTTTTTACCTCGAGTGTTAATCTTTCATAGTTCCATAGCATTAAATTTACACCTTCAATATTGCACCTGCAGCATTTATCTTTTATATAGGCTTTTGTTTAAGTTTCTGAGTCTGTGGAGTCTATCTTTTCTGTGTTGCCTTTCACCAGTTAGATAACTTGAAATGGTCTAAGCAAGCACCCGCCCCCCACTTCCCTCCACACCACCGACGTGCAAACTGGGGCGAAATGTGCTAAAACACTAGCTGTTGACAGTACACAGTGAAGAAGAATTCGGTGGTCAGAATTCACGTTGAAATTTTCATCAGCCTATCAGGGTTAAGTTCTTTAACTTTTTCAGACAGTGCTGTGTGCTTATTAAGGCTGATAAGTAGTTAGGAACTCTGTTTTACAACTCATCAGAAGATATCTTGAACAATAGCTCCACTGGCTGGTTATGGTCTCCCTCCCTGAGGTGTAGTTTAAAACAAAACAAAAAAACCCCAACAAAAATCATCACAATATTTTATCAGAAAAATAACCCAGATGTAACTGAATATTCACTGGAACAGATCTTCAAAAAGGAGTCACTTTTCCCTGGACAAATTTCTGATCATAACAGCATTTAAACTTCTGCTTCCTCTTTGTGGTTGTAACTGGGCAGCCTTAAGGCAATGGTTTTCAAACTATGGGTTGGGACCCAGTGTGACCGGGGCCTTATGGGATAACCTCCTGAACGTGCAAAAATCGGCAAGCTGCAAAACCGAGAGCCAGTGTCCCCAAAACACAGATGGGCGGTCCTTAAACCAGACCCCCAGTCAGCCACCCACCATGCTTCTGATCTCCACACCGGTTATCATGAAGCATAACAATAGAAACGGCCCCCTTTATTGCACTTCAGCTCCTCTGGCTCCCACCTAGCCACACGGTCTCTTAAAGAGAGAGGTTCTCCTGCCCCAGAGGGCCAGCCACATCACACAGAACAATATAGGCTTGGATCTTACCCAAAATACCACACTGCCAACCAATCCTTTGGTAACTACAACTAAAGGTTTAATATAAAAAGAAAAGTAACAAAATATGAGAGATGTTAAAGTGTCAAAGTGAATCTCTCACATTCAGATGATTGAGTCCATATAAAGCAAGTCCTTGGAAGAATAAGGAGTTTGCAGGCACGATCAGTTTCTCTGGTAGACACTCAGCACCTGGTGGGCCTTTGTCCAGTCGCAGAGGAACAGATCCAGAGATGGTGTTGGCTGAAGACTGAAGGCAAAATGGAGTCAGGGCTATTGCCTTTCACCGCTGGCCTTTCCCATGCTGTGGAGTTTTTTCCAATCAAAATGGTGAATCTGGGTGACTCGCTGGACAAGTTTCTCCTCAGGTCCATTGTATCTGTGGCTCCCTTAATGGGCCATTAAGGAAACAATGAGTGCAGACATGCAGTCTGGGGTGTTTCTCAGTCACACAATTTGGAATACAGATGTAGCTAACGCATTCATACCTTCTTATACAGCTATGATACCTACACGTACGTCGTAACTTGCTGGGAATGATTATATTAACTTTCTATTGATATTAGCATGCCATAGCTCGTATGGATTATTGCAGTTATGAAATATTAGTATGAAAAACAACCATAAATGGTCCCCTAAATCTGGACAGTGTCACACCCAGTACTGGGTCATGAAGCCCCCAGGTGCTGCCCCCAAAAGACAGGAATGCATTGCTGAAAGATGTAATGGTTGGGTTGCGGGTGTACACTTTTTTTTTTTCAAGTGGGTCCCAAGGAAGAAAGTTGGAAAACCACTGGCCTTAAGGTTGCACTAATTAATTTTTTGCATTTAATCTCCTAGGTGGTTTGTTTATTTTTTAAAGTCTGTTTCCTATTTGGCTTGTACTGTTGTACCTTGAATGTTCTGGGCCCTACAGACCAGTGGTCTTCAAACCAGGGGTGTCGGGTCACGGTGCCCCCTGCTGCTCCCACTGCAAGGTTGGAATGCATTGCTGAAAGACGTAATTGTTGGGTCGTGGGCATAAATGATTTTTTTTCAGCTGGATCCTGAGAAAAAGTTTGAAAACCACTGTTATAGACTGTCTCCTCCTTCATATTTCTGCTCATAATTCCTTTCATTGCTCTTCTCCAGCTCTCCGATTGTCCCAACATTATAATTAATTTCAAAAATGCTTGGTACCACATGTTCCCTCTATAGAAGAATGAACTAACTAAACCCCTCTCATGATCCTTCACTACCATACCCCCATCCTTCTCCAGACCACACCTGCTGTTTGCTACCCCCTTGCTGTGTTTTTCTGTTAGATTATAAAGTTTCCCAGTTTCTTTGTCTGAAAAGCGCCAAGTGCATCTATGGAACCCCTATAGAAATATCATCTGTTTTTTCCTGTGTATCTGGAAACTGAAAATGTACCAGGCAGAATGTATTTCTATTCTTTTTGCTTCAGCGGGGGTTGATACATTACTTTGGTAGAAGACTCATATACACTTGGCTTCATTTTTGGAGCAGTGTTAAATTAGCCTACATGAATTCTTCTTCTTAGTACGATTTTCAGGCTAAATAGTCTTCCGAGGAGACACTTTCCCCCTACTTGAATAATCTCAGCACATCATAAAGGAAATGAGCAGTTTTCGCAGAGGGGAAGTCAGCCAGGAGAGTGAAGCTACTGCAGGAGGGAGAGTGCTGCTATGTAGCTGCTCCAGTGAGATTGTAAAAAATTGTCACGAGGCGAATCCTCCTTGCCTGCAGCCCGATGAGTTTAGTGTAACGAGCACATGCAGTTTGAAAAGCCTGACAGCCATGGGCTGGATGGTTTAGGCCACTGGTATTGGGGTGGCTGGATAAAGTCTTCCACTGCTAGGTAACAGATTCAATCTGGCCCAGGTTGGAAGTGGCCAGAAGTCAATTCCATCTGGTAGCCATTCAGTGGCCTTTGTGCAATGAGTTGGGTCTGGTCCTCTAGATCACAGCTTGACACTCCACCGTATAACAGTTTGTCTTGTTGGCATTCTTGTGAGTTGTAAAGGATTTAGTAGCTTATGGAGACTGATTCTCCCACCTTTAAACCTGCATTATTCCAAGTCATGTTTGAGATCCATTGTGGGGCAGAAGTTTTCACTGCCATATATGTTCTTACGGATAAGCAGAGGACTTCGTTTCTAGGGGTGTCATCTGATGTGTTTTGTGAGTACCAATTCATTCAAAAAGGTTGGTTGCTGCTCTTTCCTCCACCAGCAGCAGATCCTTACCATGGCAGCCATAGGAATTGCTCAAGACATCCGAGTTTGTTGAGTATTGATTTCCTACAAGGGAATCATGGCAAGGTGGAGATTGAATACTAGCTCTTCTTCTCTTCTGCTGGAACCAAAGGTGATAGAGGTCAGCTGCTTGCCCTTGCAATCCACAGTGTTCTTTTGTTCTCTTGGGTGGTTCAGGGCGCCGTGGTCCAGCTCGCTAGCTGCTTTTGTGTAAAATGAAAAGGAGCAAAAAGTTGAAATCCATCGGCAACGTGCATACAACAATAGATCTGTGGAGTAGTGTATAAATTTGAATGTCTACTCAATCAAAATTCCATTTGGTCACTTTTCCCTTCTTGTCCAGGAGTTCTCCAACTTTGTTGGGACCTCCTTGAAAATATTTCAGACTGTGATACCCCCCCCAGAAAAGTGATGGTGTTTCCCCCCACTTTTCCCATGTTATGCCATCCTTATCAGCATGGATAGGGGATGACAGCTTGCAATCCATCTCATAATAACCTTGTGACCTCCTGAGGACCCTCCCCTCGGTTTCAGAACCCATGTGTCCTTGTCAGAAAGACATGAGTAACAGAGCGGCTCACCCCTTAAGGGCTGATGGGGTTGTGCTAACCAACCCTGCTTATTGAATGAGGCACATTCAGTCGAATCAGATTATTCCCTGTGGAGGACAGCAGGTGCCTGCAATGAAGGGGAAAAGGCCAGGAAGTTCTGACAGTGTCTGCAGGGGGAGAAGAGAGCTCTTCGAGGCGGAGAGGACTGTTGAGCCAGAGAATTAGGGCTGAGTAGCTTGCTGTTTTAAGGACAGGTCCTACATTGATAGGAAAGGGGAGAATTGGATGAATCCATGTTAACTACTTTGAACAGCTCATTTATTGCCTTAGGAAACAATATGTGTGCTAACTAGATGGGTTAACCCTTGCAGGTTCCCACTGGTGTCTAGTAACTGGCAAGAAACTCCGGCATGGCCACCTTCATCTCACCTGGGCTGCAGTTAGTTTCTTTCCTTATGTCAGAAAATCCACTGACTGCTTTTTGGGGAGCAAAGATCTGGATTACTCTCATCTATTTTATGGAGGTGCAGAAGAAAACTGTAAGACATTGCATGGAAGCTGGTGAAACCCACAGTAAACCTTGTGCAAGCAACCAAAAAACCTTTTGATTATATATAAGTTTTAAAATTAATGTGTTTTTCTTTTCCTCCCACAGAATCAAGTGACAGACACAAATAGAAAACTGCAGAGTGAGGGGAAGGAAGTAAGCTCTATATTTTTAAACGCCTCCTGTATATGATCTGTTTGAATATTTGAATTTACTATAATACTGTTAGATCGCACCAGGTTGTTTCGAAAGTACACATGTCTGTGAGCAAAACGATTGCTAACTTGTGTGACAGTAGTGTTAAATCCGTATAATACTTAGATACCTGTGTCTAATTTTAATGTAATGGGGTTGTGTATGAAGTGACTATTCCCTTCCATAATTTGAAGGGACAGTGGACAGGTGGGCTCAATCTGTCACCCCTTACTAGTGTCGAGGGTCAGGTTCCCAGTTTGCACCCCAGTACAAGTCAATATGGTTTTGAACTGCATTTGTGGAGGCATCAAGTCAATTGAAACTCTATATGTTTTTGGGGCGACTTCCCCTTTCACTGCATTTAGTCTTCTACATCTGAAAACGAAAGGACTATTGAAAAAGTGAAGGCGATTTGTAGTATGGGAACAGAATTGATTATAGGAGAAGTTTCTAGAAAGGCCTGTTCCTGAGAGCCATCTTCCTCTTCTCTTGGAGAGTCTCTCACCACTTATTCCTATAGAAATCTGCTGCTCTTCTTCTTCTTCCATTTTCTTAGTTAACAAAGAAATTTACTTTGTCATCAGTACTTTCAGACTAAGCCCTTTGGCCCTATAGGCTTCTGGGATGGAAAAGACCTAGTCCATCCTCCTGCCACACATGGACAGTTCCCTGTGGTAAATGAGTGTGTTACTTTCACACGTTCCTAGGATTGTACTGGAAGAGTTTGAGAGAACTAAGGAATAACTTAATGTTAACCAAGGGGACATCAGGGAAGAAGAGGCTGAACAGTGTTAAGAATGGGAGTGATTACTTTGGCTGGTCCAGGGAATAGTAGCCAGGCGGTTAAAGGGATATGACTAAGAAAAGGGACAGTCAGACTTGATATCAGGAAAGAGAAAGATTCCGACTATAGAGGCCAGCAGTTCTGTTTTTCAGGCACACCGAAACCCACTACAAAAGGGTAAAGCTTGTCTGCGCGAGAGACAGATGTTCTCTTGGGTGCCAGCTCAGGACCGAAATGAACTCCCTTAGGAACTAAGGGTCGTTGCAGATCTCCCCACCTTCCATGCTAAGGGCAAGGTGCCTTGCTTTGATCTCGTCTTCTCTCCCATAAAAGCATAGCTGCGTGTGTATGTGAAGAATATCTAAAGCAAAACGCTCCCCTGCACGTAATTCCACCCTTGGGCAGAAGATGAGAAGACAAACACATGACCCTTTAGATACACAGTGGATGAACGCAGTGTAAGAACCTGCACAGCCTGGAAAAGAAACAGACATAGGAGAGTGAAGAGTAGTCTGCCAAGGGAAGGGGTGGAAGCCATGGTACTTGGGCCATTTAAAATTTGACAGGGCCTAGCAAAACATGCCGGAGAGAAGGATCCGTCTCTAGCTGCAGGGTACGGGACTGATGCTTCTAAGAGAGAGTATTGCTGACAAACCTTATGGGGGAAAAACTCAAGCCATTCCCATAAAACAATTCAACCCACCAAAACCTCCAAGCAGTCCCCTAAGCAAAGGTTTATCCAGAGAAGTGAGATGATCCAGAGGCTCCATGCAGTTCACTAGGGACTTTTTATTGCTGTTGATTTGATGTGGCATGCGCTCAGGTATCATGGTGATGGGTAGATTTTCCTACAAGAGCCGTTTTGGCCTTTTGCTGCTTATAGCCAGAGGTATAGTTTGTAGGGCTGGTGGCTGAACTGGAAGTCATTGTTGATAAGTCACTTATGGCGACTTACAAAGCGCTTTTCCAGAAATGCGTTATTCTCAATCTCTCTTAAAGGGTTTAGAAAAGAGAGAATGGGGCAAAACTATTCTGTAAATTGACATGGAATGACTTCAGTATTGTAACTTCTTTACTGCTGTGATTCTCTGCTTAATTGTTGTTTTCCATAATACTTTCTTAAAAATATTCTGAAAGCATTCTTTCATTATTTCGCTTCATTAAACAACCAAAATGTTTCCCTGCTCTGTGTTTAACTTTACTAACCAATGCCAGGCAGGCCTACGCATCCGGTTTAACAGAGAGAGCAGCAATATTAAGTAATGTGGATTATTTCATTCATAGCATTCAGTCGCAGATCCAAGTCTCTAGAATTTATTGAAGAGTTTTGAATGTAGGAACTGTTTTAAGACAATAGAAGACAGAATTACTGTTGGTGACTGATTATTTTGGTATTGTGGTAGCATTTAGAGGTTACAACCTGATTGTGGTAGGTGCTGTGCAAGCATATAACAAAAACACAGCCCCTGCCCCGAAGAGCTCAGTTTCATGCTCTTTTATGGCAACCTTTCATCCTGTTCTTAGAATGTGAGCTCTTCAGAACAGGGACTGTTTTTTTCTTATATATGCACATTTGCTGTACGTACAAATGTTTTTGGGAAGGTGTAGGCACAATTGGTATGCGTCAGAGCCCATGACTGTCATTTATACTAACAGTTGGACAGATTTGAACACTTCAGCGAGCACTCTCCGTAAAGTCTCACTGTCCTTATGCAAGAGGGGACTCTACCTCATGGTATGAAGTAGGTCGTATGATTTTTCAGCTGTTTTGGGGGAAGGTATGGTCCATAGAATGGTTCCGAAAGGATCACATTGATCTGTCTAACCTACTGTAGTACACAGACACAGAACTTTGCTCCGTAACTTCCTGCAGTCCTGAAATTATTCCCTGCTAGATGAGGGAAAGCTGAGTTCCTTAGCTGTCTTGGTAGGCATTGTTGTAAACCTTCTGATGGGGACGTAGTGAGCGATGAGTTCACCATGGAGACACATTTATACAACTGTTTTCCACTGTTGGCATAATTCAGTTTTGTTTTCTTCTTTTTAAGTTGGTCATAGCAATGGAGGAGCTGAAACAATGTCGTCTACAACAGAGAAATATTTCTGCTACAGTTGATAATCTAACACTCTGTCTTCCTGGTGAGGAATCTGAGATTGATCATTGCTATTTCTACAGTTTAATCTGGATTTAATGTCACATACTTCATCTTAATGTATGGATGTTTTTTTCCTTTCTCCCCAGTTCTGGAGATGTACAGCAAACTGAGAGAGCAAATGAAATCTAAAAGGTAAATGTTATGGAATTCTGCATGTTGAAGAATCACAAAGCACCCATCTGAAGGCCCAACTTAAATTTAACAAAGATATTCAGGAGTCAAGAGATCTATACGTCAGTTTGATTAGCTTCAAAATTACCTAATTTCTCATTAGTAGCTCTCAAAAGACTCTTCTGCGCAGTCCTGTCTTCAATCTAATGCAGGGATGTCAAGCTCAATGCAATGGGGGGCCAGATTTGACTTGACGTACATTTAAGTGGGTCGTACAAACCAGAAATTGAAATACTAGGGCACTCGCAGAGCTCTGTGTATGTGAGACTGTACTCCGTGAAACCTCTCTCTCTCTCTTCCCCCCGCTCCCAACGGAGAGCAATCGGGAGAGTGAGTGAGTGTGGCTTTGCAGAGCGCAGTCTTGCATGCCCAGCACTCTGAGACCTGACACTGTCTTGGCATTGCGGAGCACTGGGTATGTGAGGCCACATTCTCTCTCTGTTAGGGGGAGAGTGTGGTCCCACAGAGCACGGTCATGGGCCGGAGGGAAAAGGTTTGCGGGCCATGTTCGCCCCACGGGCCGCATGTTTGACACCCCTGGTTTAATCCAAATGCAGGTGCAGATTAGAACGTTAACTGTGTATTATCTTTCCTCACATATCAGGCTTTTCTAGTGACCAGGTGCATAGTAACTCACATTTTTATTTATATATTTCAGTTTGACATACACACAAATAAATCCCTGTTCTAGGCTCACTATTCATTCACATAAAAACATTGCACTAGCAGGTGCTCCAAAGAGCATTAACTAGCCAGATAGGAAATGCTTCCCCTCCATTCCTTTACCCAAGAGATACCATCACCCTTGTGCTCTGGGATTCCCTCAAAGCCTTGGGTAAATTGATGAGTGTTGCACCTGAAAGTCAGACTGGAGGGGGAAAATTAGAGCGTTATTTAGCTGTTCAGGAAGGTGTTCCCCCCATTAGTATGTCTGAGCATGTTATAAATTAGCCTACTACTATGTCCAACTTTTGACCATCTGTATAGCATCAGTGAGGGGCTTAGCTGTTGAGTGGTGAGAAGTTAGTTGTAGCTGGGATTCACGGCAGTTGGGGGCGGGGGGGGCGGTGGATCTGGATCTGGTGGTGGTGGTGTTAACTGAAAGAAATTTATATGCCATGTGATTCCTTTATTTTTGACAATGCTTCCACTAACTGGTTTTAGAAATAGTTTCTATTTTCCTTTGATTTCGTTCTGAGCGGCATAGAAAATTATTATTGAGGGCCTTGTTTAAGTAAAATCTGAACATTTAGTTTGTGTCTTGATTTGATGGCTCTGTTTACCAAAGCAGCAAACCATATCAAACCCTTTGTGAATTTGCCTTCTCCCATATCATTTCTTGGTAGTCCATATGGGATGAGTTAGGAGTGTGAGTTTCAGGTTTGAATACCCAGTCTCAGTTGGGTTCCCTGCGTGTGATGTGCTGGGAACAAGAAGCAAAGTACAACCCATAGGACAGGAGAGATCAAGACACAAGCACTTCTTTCTCCAGAGTCCAAAATACAAGGACGTGAAAGACATTTCCTCAGGTTGGCAAGACTTATTAGACTCAAAGTGATGAGAGAAAAAACAGCTTGAGCCTGGGTGAAAAAGAGAGATGGTGGAGTTATTGCTCAATACATGAACCTGTAATGGAATCAGGAGTGAACGCTGCTTACAAACCCTCCAAAGCAGTGTGCGGATCTACCCTAGGAGGATTTTTTTTTCAACTGTTGGCTAAGCTGAGGGATCTGTCCTCGCTCTCGCTCTTGCTCTCTTTAAACAAAACAAAAATTGGGGAACACGCGTGTAGTTTTTTATGCCAATAATGTCTCATAGAATTTTACATTACTGTTCAGACAAAACAGTAAGGTACAAGATGCTTTCTGAACTGTGTGTGTACATTAAAAGTCACCACGGCAGTATTCATAAGAGTAATGCTCAGGTGTTCTTGGCTAAGTATGCCTTCTTGCCTCGCTGTGTACCCGGCAGCCCTCCTTTACCCTCAGAAGTATTAGCATTTCATTGGTGAAATGATCCCTCTGTGTGTGCAGCTAGTTCAGCACTTTGGGATCGTTTGGGGTGAAAGATAACATAATGTAGGATGTTGTTCAAGATGCAAAAGATTTGGATCTCTGTAGTGGGTAGAGGTCCCACTGTTTTTTGTCCCAGAGAGCAAAACACAGTCAGAAGCCTCGCTAACGCTAAGACCATACCGGGGACTGTCAGGCTAAAGCTGCTATATTTCATTAATAAGAATTTCTGGCCTCTGCACTTAGTAGGGGAAAAAAAAAAGTTGAACTCTTCTCTGCCCCAGATGTTTCAGACTTTGTTTTTGGCAGGCAGTTGTGAACCTCATCAATGAACGCACACAGTCCCTGCAGGCCACATTTTAGCTTCTTCTAGTTCAGTAAACAATGTCCTCAAATATAACAAAATCCCAATGTGTGTTTATTCCTCCAGTTTAATTTCTGGCTTTCAGTGTGCTCTCACCAGAGGGGATTGCATTTTATTGCAAATAGCTTTTCATACCCACTGTAATGTAAATAGTGCCCATATTATGAGGTTAAACCATGTGACGACGTCTGCTGCCCTGAATGGTCCTTACAATTTTTAGTTAAAATAATTTTCCCTGATTTGACTGTTTACACAAAAATTGTTTTGAAAAAGATTTGTCATTTTTTTAAAAGTGATGTGGTTGAACGTATCTTATGCCTAAGCTTGTCCTTTGCATGAGCTGGGGTGTTTAATTCTAGTCTCCAGACCAAATTTCACCTCTGCTGTGTTCTGCCTGCTTAATTTCTCATCTCCCCAGCATTTTCCTTTGGACCTGGTAGTCTCTATTACAGGGCTCGACAAAATCGGCTCCCAGCTAGGTGCCAGCAGTTTTATTTTTGGTCACCAGAGGGCGCTCCTCTGGTGCATTTCAGCAGAGCTAGGAGCCAGGCTACAAACCCCAGTTGCCATGGTGACCTGGCGCCTGGGTTGTGTTGAGCCCTGTTCTATTGCCCCTCCAGAACTGTCTTGTACAGTTGCCTTATTTCGCAGTAGAGGCATGTTGGTGATGATCAAAATATCTTTTTAGAGAGATCGCTAGCAGCTCCATAGTCCAGGGTTACTTGATAAATTGCTTTGCTCTGTTCCTTCCCTCTGAAATATCTGGCATCAGCCACTGTTGGAAAACAGAATGCTGGGCTAGATGGACCAGTTGTCTGACCAAGGATGGCTGTTATAGTTTTATGGCCCCCCCCGCCCCTTCGTCAGATTTGAGTGCTGTGTAAATTGGAGTTCGTAATCAAATATGAAGTACAAAGGTGTGAAAATAAAAGAATCAGAGGAGAGCTCTTTCGGCCACAGACTGCCATTGTATTCTGAGGAGCACCTAGCCTGGATTCTCACTGCAGCCTTTGGGCACCAGGGCCAGATTAAGGGGCCCTGCCCCCCACATGGGGCCTCCCCACCTGGGGTCAGAGCCCCCACCCATGGCGTGTTGGGGAGGGAGGGAGGACAGGGCCCTGGGGCCAGAAGCTGCGGTGTGCAGCACTCCTGCTCTGTCCCCAGGCTGGCTGGTCTGCCCTCAGGATTGGGGCCAGCGTCTGGCGAGGCCCTCCAGAGCCCGAAGCACTGTGGTGTGTCCCATAGGAGCACCAGTGCGGTGGCCTGAAAGTGCCCCCCCCGCCGAGCCTGCAGAGCCCCTCTCAGGCCCCGCCCCTGCTGTGCTGTCCTGAGCAGTGGGCGAGGGCCGGATCAAAGCAGGGGTTTTAGGGGATGCAGCCCCGGATCGCCCGTTAGACTGGGGCCCAGGGCTGCAGCCCCTAAACCCCCGCATTGATCCGGCCCTGCTGAGCACCAGAGTAAAAGAAACGAAGAAGCTAGGTACGCATACGTTTCCATTCCTACAACACCTTTTAGCCAAAGACTTCAAGGTGCTTTTCAAACACTGTGCCTGCACCATGTCTGTGCGATAGGTCAGGGAGATGTAGGAATGACTTGATCTGCCACTGGGGTGCTGGCACTATTGAGAGAATTAGATGGGGAGCCAGATCTGACTCTAGGTGCGCACAAGACGGGCAGAGGTGGGAGGCTGAGGTTGTGCAGGAGGTCAGACTGGATCGGGTCGGCAACCCAAAAGACGAAGAGCCATTTAAAAAATTCCTTCAGTACGTGAGAGCCACAATGGGTGAGGTTTCCTGGTCCGCCCTCCTCACCTGGCTGCTGGGGCCCAGCCCCCTCATCTCACCCCCACTCCGGCGCTTTGCCTCGCGCCTCCCACACCTCTGGCTCCCAGCTGTCAGGCCAGATTGGGTCTGCATTGCCTCGCCTTCCCCGCCCCCCCCTTCCCCGCTCCAGCTTCTCACCGCCACACTGGGCTGGGCCTGCCTTGCCTCTGCCCCACAGCTCTGTTCCCCTGCCACTGGATGGGAGCGGGCCTACCCGCACTCATCCTGCTCTCCGCCACTGGGCAGGGCTGAATCGGGCCGCCTCACCTTGCTTTCCACTGCTGAACTGGGCCAGACCGGACCTGCCTCACAGCTCTCCCCCCACCCCTGCTCTGGCTCCGCACCACCCAGGCCAAATTAGGCCCGTCTCAACCCCTCTCCCCCATGGCTCCAGCGCTGCACATCCTGGCCGGATTAGGCCCCTTCCCCTCCCCTCCCCCCCGACTACGGCTCTGCAGAACCCGGCTGGATTGCGCTCTTCTATTCCTCCCCCTCGCCCCCAGCTCTGCACAGCCCAGCTGGATCAAGCTTGTCTTCCAGCGCCCCCCTCCCCCCCCTGCGGCAGATCTGCACAGGCTGGCTGGATGGGGCCTGCCTCACCCTGCTTCCGGGTGCTTCACCCCCCCCCCTCCCCCCGGCCAGATCAGGCTTGTTCCCCCTGGCTTCGGCTCCACTCTGCTGGGCCAAATCAGGCCCACTTCGTCCTGCTCCCCGCTGCTGGGCCTGCCTCACCTTGCCCCCACCGGGCTCTGGCTCTCAGCCACTGGACCCCCAGCTACTTTGGGGGAGGGGCAGGGACACCCCTCCCCAGCAGCTGCCAGGCCCCCACTCTCAGGTCGCTTTTCCCTGCTGCTGCCAGCTCCTCCCCCCACCTCCTCCAGGTAACACTACCTGGTTCATCCTGGGCTCAGGAAGAGGACCCCAGCCCCAAATGCCTCCAATAGGCTGCCAGGGCCAGAAAGGAGGAATTTAAATTTCCCTCCTCTTCCTCCTCCCAGCTACATGCTGCAGTGCAGGGAGATTTAAAGGCCAGGCTGCGTTCCACAGCTGCGCTTCCCGGGTGGCTCAGGCAGACTGACTCGGGCTGCACCTGCAGACAGTGAGACCCACGGAGCCGCAAGGGGGCAGCGGTTGCCGACCTCCGGACTAGATGATCATATTGGTCCTTTCTGACCTTCGAGTCTGAGAGTCTCTTGAGTAGAGAGGAGCCATTTTTACACAGGTCTCTGAGTATGTGCGTGCTTTTGACCTTGCCAATCCTTAGTTTACCCATCTGCAAATGTCAGAATACTTTCCTGTATTGTAAATGAGCCCTGAGGGGTGTGTACTTGGATATAGAGTTTGAAATCCATGGGTGTATGAAGTGCTAATCAATTCCCGTCGTCGTCTGAGGGAAAGTGAGACAGCAGAATAGCCTTGTGTACTTCTGAATCCGATTTACGCTCTTCCCAGACATTACCCTGCATTGAAGACGCTAGAGCACCTTGAGCATGTGTACCTGCCGCGGGTGAGCCACTATCGCTTCTGCAAGATCATGGTGGATAATATCCCTAAGCTGCGTGAAGAGATAAAAGATGTTTCCATGTCAGACCTCAAAGACTTCCTGGAGAGTATTCGTAAGCACTCGGACAAGATTGGAGAGACCGCCATGAAACAGGTAGGGTCTTGTTCTGCATTTTGTTTATAAAATGGGGCAAGCACGCTAAGCTTAACTCTCCTTTTGTGTGCCAGGGTATGTAAGGTTTGCAGTTAATAGTTCAAACAGTCTTTGAAACAAGTAATTTTGTTGCTAGATGAAACTGAATGATCTTTTGTACTAGGGCTCCTTTCAGTCTTTCTGTTTCTGAAGCAGTTGCAAAATGCAAACGTGTCTTTTCTGTGCTTTGTCCGGACTTCTAGTAGCCCAAAGTCTAGGAGGTTTAGGCAGGTTGTATAATCCAGATCTCCCTTTTAGCAGTGTAACATGGCATATGTGCTGCTGTGCTGTGCACGGTGAAAAATTAGAGCTTGAAGGAGCCAGTGCTAATTTCTCATAGTCCATGTAAAATGGTAATTTTTGTTTCTGTATCCTGAACTCATTGAAAACAGTAGATGCAGTCTTATACTGTATGTTGTACAGTACTTTACCCCTGTGTTGACTTTGAAAGCTATCTCCGGTTTATTGTACACACATGTGTAATAAAAAAAACCCAAAACAACCAACCAACCAAAGCTAGTTATGAGTTCCAGAGGGGTAATTGAGTTAGTCTATTTCAGCAAAACAAACAAGGGATCCTGTGGCACTTTTAAAGAGTAACAAATGTATTTATCGCATGAGCTATCGTGGGCATAATCCCACTTCCTCAGATGCATGAAATGGAAACTCTCTAGTGTGTCAGGTGCATCTGAGGAAGTGGGATTACACCCATAAAAGCGCATGTGATAAATACATTTGTTACTCTTTAAAAGTGCCACAGGATCCCTTGTTTTGTTTATGTACTGCAAAGTATTGCTTCTTTTCTCACTACTGTTTAAAACTCCGAATGATTTTTCTTTATCTCCTAATTGCCATCCTTTCTACAATCTTTTCTGGTGAGAAGATTTCCATTAAGTGGTTCCCTTGATGTTTTCTGCTGTGTTTACTGTCCTTATTCGTAAGCACCTCTCTTTATAGCATTAAAAAACTCCTCCTGCAACATAATATGGACTAGGCTTTCTACTTAAAGCTCTATTACTTTGGGAATGATGGAGAGTAAACTTTCTATTCTGCCTAGTGTTTACGTTAAGTCAAGTTAGCATCTCTGAATCTGCAAAGAAAATGGCTCTGTTTTTCTCATCCTGACAGATGCATAGTAACAATGTCTGGAAAGTGTTTTGTCTCCTGGTATTTAAATTGGTCTTATTAAATGTTCTGCGTTTACCTGATGCTAACAGTTACTAAAAGACTTATTGTTTATGGAAAGACTTTTTTTTTTTTTTTTTTTTTGGCCATTAAAGCCAACCCAGTTTTTTGAAAGGTCATTCTTCGCAGTGTTCATGGGAAGAAGTAATAGCTTTCACTTGTCTTTTGGGGTCCAACTAAAGAAGGGAGTGTGCTGTTGTTCAAATATGGTCCATCTTGAGCCAGGGATATTTTCTAATTGTTGGCACATACGGGGTTGCAGATGTTCCATCGGATTGTTTGTTTCCAGTGGTGTCATTGTCATGACGTGGGGGGAGCGAGGCTAGTTAGTGCGTATTCAGAGCTCATAGCAGAATGTGTTGGTGTCTTGTGGGCAGAGGTGACTCGGGAAATATGCCCAGATACACCCAAGTGATCCCGAGGATGGGTAGGGAGAGTAAAAGTTGGATGAATCCATCTCTTCATCCACGTCCCACTTTGCTCCCTCCTCCGCTGTCTCTCCACGTCTGCTGAGGATATTTTTAACTCTGCCTTGGCATTCTCCTGCACCTTCTCCGCTCCCATACGTGAAGTAATTTCATTCTCATCCCCTCCCCTTTCATTTCTGGTATTCCCAGTGGAGTGCCTGGACCACCTCAAACACGTGCTTCAGCTTCTGATCTGTCTCTCCATTGCCTTGCACTCACTGTAACTTGGTTCTTCCCATCCAGCGCAGCCTTTCTCATGATGGGGTCTCCTCTTCTCTCACATAGTGTTCTTCCAACACTTTTTTCTTCTTCCTTTAGTCTTTTGAAACTACACTTAATTGGACTCTATTTTTCCATCCTCTTCTCTTCCAGGTAGTTATTTTCCATCACTGCCCTTTTTCTTCTATGATTTAGAAAAGGGTGTCTTGGCTTGGTGGGATGAGATAGGGAAAGCCACAAAGAAAACATGGGGCAGGAGAATGGAAATGGATGGACCAGCAAAGTTGGATAAGGTGTGCGGGGGGGAGGAGACTCCATGTTTAAGATCAGAAACTGTGCATCACTGCATAGAGATCCTGGATGACCCCTGTGAACCCTGGCCAGAGCCCACAGAATGCTCTGGAATAGTGAGGAAACTAGGATGTGGAAATGTAGATGGGGTTTATTATTTTAGTATAGAACTGTGTATTTCTCCTATAATTAACTAAAGGGCAATGGTGTTTGAACCCTATGCAAAGTCTGTGCCGTGCACGTTGCATGTACCCCGTGCAAAGTCTAGGCAGCGTTGGGTTATTCAGGTGAACTGTGGGTCTGGAAGAGGGTTTGGTTAAGACATGCAGAGTCATGGGGAGGAAGCCCTGGCTCCATAGACACGGCAGCATGGAGCGAGGCTGCGGGTCTCAGAAGGAGCGTACGAGAGGGCTTTGTGCCTTGAGAAAATGTCCAGGGACCCAAAACAGGGACAGTGCTTGGGTTCTGGTTAGACTCCAGAGACTTAAAACATCCAGAAAAACAGAGTCCTATGGCACTAATAAAGACTAACAGATTTATTTACTGCATGAGCTTTCGTGGGAGAAAATCCCACTTGGTCAGACGCTTTGAAGACTAACACGGCTACCCCTTCTGAACTTAAAACATCCAGGGATTCTGTGGCCGGCCCCTTTTATAGCGAGGTGGAGCATGCCCAAGAGAGAGGGGCTTTCTGTGCGGGAGCTGTGGCAGACCCATGCACCCCAGTTGCCTCTGGCTTCTTCGTCTTCCTTTATATCTTTGATTTGATCTTCAGCCCTAATGAAGTCTTTTGGCCGTGGTTAGGTCACTGTGTGTCTCTCTTGTCTCCTTTTTGAAAAATTTTCTCTGATCACTGTCTCACATCCTTGATCGCACTCTGCCTCCCTGTTCATCCGTCACTTTTTTGGTCTGAATGGCTTCTGAACTGAATTGCATCACCTTGGAGTATGCTGGGTTTTTTTTTTCCTCCAGTGACTGTTTTTAGGGCACACAGTGTTTCAGTTGAGTATCTTTGGGTTACTTTGGGAAAAGTTTTAAGAAGGAAAATATTTTTTCCTTCTAGGCAGATGTGAATAAAATGCTAAGTGAAACAGATGGATGGAGGAGATATGACCGTATGACTCACTAAGTAGCATATATTTAGAAAAACGGGGCATGCTCTACTGCTGGCTTCCGTTTCCGTAGCATCTTTCGTACAATGGGACCCTACATGTTTCTGCTAGCTCGTTAAATTAGCAAACTATAAAACAAGGATTGCTTCATCTACTGCCCAAGCGTAGCTATCTCGGAGGTGAGATCTGCTGTTTAACGGCGAGCACACAACACTACTGTATAACAGCGTAGGAAGCGATGCAAAAAATCCATTTCCAATTGAAACAACAAGGGAAATTGACATTTGACCGGTGCATTGGCGTTACTCGTGCCAAAAGTGCCTTGTGGTCTTTAACGATCAAAAATGCCCACGGGCCTATGTTTTGTGTTTCCAGCGGCACAGTGTCTCTTAACATTACGTTGATAGAACTGAAGGAAAGAGTTCCCTCTGCTGTCTTACAACACCGCTTCTTGTATCTTTTGCTTAATCTTTGCAGTTGCTGTCACCCCATAATAATATCCGGCCTGGCCAAAAGGCTTGGGAGAGAGCTGAACAGCAATTGGCAGTTCCAGTGGGATGCGATTAGGGTCTCTGGGTTTTGCGATGCTCCAAATGATCCGGCTTGGATCACTGGAAGCTGTAGCTGTCACTCTGGCTGGTATTCAAAGATACTAGCGGTTCTTTGGCTCCCTCTGTTGGACAGGAAACTGACGGGGAGGGTGAAGTCAAGTTCCTGGGGTGAGTCTTAGGAAGGAACTGGGAGGCTTTTGTGTAGCTCTATTGAGAAACAGTTTGTAAAATTTTCTTAAAATACCCTCATTCATTCCTTTGCTGTGTGCATGCACACGTGTATGTTTTAAATTTGAACCTTATTACCTATATCCCCGGGGACTTTAGTTCCCCAAATAGTGTTACTAAATATACAGTATTAGGCAGATGAAAGTGTCTCAGCGTGTTGAACTTACTTTGACCTTTTGGGCCTTTGCACCTTTCTTCCCCTCAGATTTCGGTCGCAGGGTTGTTGGGAGTGAATTTACATCTTATTAACACTTGATGATATCCAGTGTGTATTTTTATTATATAACTTAACATCTGAAATATTTCAGGCGCGTGAAAGAGGTCGCTGTAAAGGCTGCCGCATGCTAAGTATCTAGTGGAAGCACTACGAGCGTTTTGACATAGGCGGCCAAAAATAACCGATCCAAAAGTGATTATCGGATAAAGTTTATGTCTGGACAGCCAAAAACATTCAGCCTGCTTTTCAAATAGACAGATGGAAAGAAGCATATTTTTCACAGCATTTGTAGGATGAATTGTCAATAGGTAGTGATCTATTGTTACGAGTCTTATATTTTTTTAAGGTGATATTTAATTGTTTTGGCCACAAATCCTGTTATTTCAAGCCAGATCTAACTACTGTATGGTGAAAATATAGACCCGTAACATTTTTTGACATCTTTGAGGTGGTGTAATATGTGAGACTTGGAAGTATATATTCCTACAAAGCGGTACAACATATCAGCCACCCGAATGAATGAATGTACTCTAAGAAAATCTTTTGAGATATCCAAACCTAATAAATATTGATGTGTTTGACAAGAGGGCGGTGCTTTGTCGGTCAATACTTGACACTTCCTCAGTGCCATTCGTCGGAAGCACGTACAGTAACAGCCCTGTGGGGAAAGCAAGTATTCTACTGAGAGAGAAACTTAGAGAGATTAAATTACACTCTGTGACATCCTTTCCATAGACAATACGACACTTCATTGCCTGCTAACGTTTGGGTAAAGATCACCGAAGTATATCGGAATATATGCCATTGTTGTCATGCTTCACTTACTATTTCAAAGGAAGATGTTAGCGCAGAAGATAGACTTTTTTCCCACGTTTTTCTTCAGTTAGGTTTTAATTGACCCCAAAATGTAACTTACTGAAGAAAAATATGAAAAAATAAATCTTAACTTCTTTAAAAACCATTGAATCTGCGACCACAATTGCTAATGTACCTGAATTATAATTGTGTAGTTACTGCATGGTTTCATTACAGGGTGAAGCTAAGGTGGTTTGTTCCCCAACACTGCATTCCTGTACCCTACCATGTTTTGACCTCTCTTAAACGTCAACTCCTCAATTCCCTGGATTTATCATGCTTAGTTTTGAGTACAAACACCCCTGTATTGTTTTTACCCTACACTACTGATGTTTTCTCAGCTTCAACTGCTTCTTTATAGAGCGTTTGCTAGGGAATATTGAATAATAGCATGGAGGAAGGTGAATGACATGTTCATTTATTATTTAATGTATATGGCACCTCAGCTGTTCACAGTACTTTGCCAAATAGTTTAAATGTAATAGATAATAACTGCAAAATTGGCACGAACATTTACCAATCCGGGCACAAATCTGCTTGTTTGCCTGCCCTTTACCATGATGGTCAATGGAAAACTGGTATTTTACATATTTGTCAAAAAAAGCTTATGTGCCCTGGATGATAAGAAGTTTGGAAAGGTAGTCTTGCATTCTCGCTAGCGTTAGGCCGACACTGTAATGCCCTTGCGTTGAGTAGTACCTAACATGGATGACTACGCTGAAGTCTAGAAGATGACTTGTGTAGGGTGCTGCCTAGCGTGAGGAAAGGGTTAGTGATCTGGGGCTGGTTGGGACCTAGTGTGAAACTATTCGGCTTTCTGTTTCAGGTCACTTTCACAATGGCTGACATATTTCCAAACATCTGAGGAAGTTCTTGTCAGTTAATTTATTTGAAATGATGGTGATAAGTAGAGACGTGGCATGTGGCAATTTCAGTATTATTGGGAAATCCTGCTATGTCCCTGTTCTTCATTTTAAATGTAAACATATGCACACCACCCTGAGCCAAATGAGCAAAGCAATTCCTCTCTTGAGAGGGGGATAGAATGCCATTTTCTCAGACTGCTGCGGGAGCTCCAGATGCTGATTGCTGGCCTTTCGATGGCCCGGGAAAAATGTTCCGAAATGCATTTTGGGCAGTGTTTTTAATTATCATCATCCCCAAGATTTTTAAACTTTGTATAATCTTCTGTAACGCATATGGAAGTTGTTTTTTCTTTGTATGTATATTTTCTAGTAAATTAGATTTAACTGTACTTCTCTGAATGCGTTGTGGGGCGAATGTCCTCTCTCTACTGTACGGCAAGGGCACCTCTATTCCAAAGGTCATTTCTTGGGCTTTGCCTTTCGTGCTCGCCTGCTTTCAGTCTTAGTTTCCCCTGCCTCGTGAGTTGCTTACACCGTTGCCAAGTTTGAGGTTAATTCTTAATGCATTCGTAAGATCCCTGTGTCGTGCTTATTACTATGGGACCTCATTTCACAGACATGGCAGAGCACTGGTCACATGTACCTCAGGTTTCAGAGCTTCCACTGAATGCTTTAATCTTGTCCCACTCCAGATGTTTTCTTTAGCAAACACAAAACCTATAATCAATTGAAATAATGTTGAGTCTGATAAAAGCAAGGAAACATTAAAGGGGAAAATCTCTTAAAGGGACTAGCCAGGTACCGGCCCCATGTTGGACTACCTGCTTTGTTTCACTATCCTAATTTCATTTTTGTTTTTCCCCACCTGGCTAGTTCGCTAACTGGGAGCTGATTTTCTCAAATATTAGAATGCAGTTGAAATTTAATATGAATACTGTCATTTGTATTAAACTAGAATCTTTGGACCCCATTGTGCCAGGTGCTTTTCAAACAAACATGAGGAAGACGGTCCCTTTTGCAAGTCTAGGCTTGTGGCAAGAGGCAATAGGGGCATGAAGCAGGCAAATAGGAAGGGAATGGACAAGGCAGCAATGAAACAGCAGGTTATCATTGCTGAATGGACTATTAACAGCTGTTTAATCAGAGGATGCCGTTTTAAAAGCTATTCATATGAGAAGACTTAATGTCTTTAACCATGTAATGCATGTGTGTGCAGACAGGGAGACTAATTTAATTATAGACTGGTAGAAGATTAGGGCTGGAAGGGACCACAGGAGTTATCTAGTCCAGCCCCTGCTCAAAGTAGGACCAACCCCAACTAAATCATTCCAGCCAGGGCTTTGTCAGGCTGGGCCTTAAACTCTAAAGATAGAGTTTAATGAATATTAATGGATTAAACCATCAAGTCGTCATGAAATTTCCTCTTCTCAGCCCACTTTCCGTTAGCAGCCCAGCTCTATTAGAAATAGCTTGAGAAACTAAAGCCACGTCTACACTCAAAACACTGTGTCGACGCAGCGGGGTTGATTGAGAGGATAGTCTAGACCCGCTCAGTTGATCCCAGAAGTGGTCTCAAGTCAACATAATTTACTCCACCCCTCAAGTGGAATAAGGCTACATCGACGAGAGAGCGCTGTAAGTCAGTGGGGCCCAGTGAGGACACGGTGGTAGGTAGACCTAAGTCAACGGGAGATACTTATTCTGCGGAACACAGATTATGTATCTCCTGCCGATTTAGTGCCGTAGTGTAGACTTGGCCTAAATAGGCTTTACGTTTTATTTGGTACAGAATGCCTGTATGAAAAAAAAATATTCATTTTTATTTAATCTTTAATCTTCCCTTATCTTAGACTACTGCTTCTTGACATGTTGTATTTCAGCCATCTTGGGGTTGACTGAGTTGATAATTCAGCCTTTGCCATTCACGAGATTGTTGATCTGAAAATTTCCTAGGAGACATTCAGTAAAGTGTTTCCTTCCAAATATTATTTAATTTAATTTCCTCCCATTCTGTAAGTTTCCCATCTTCAAAGCGTCTGATGAAGTGGGATTTTCTCCCACTAAAGCCCATGCGATAAATAAATGTTAGTCTTTAAAAGTGACACAGGACTCGGTTTGTTTTTCTTCCAAATACTATAACTGTCAGGGGTGAGGTCTTCAAAGGTTTCCAGTTCCCCTTTAAAATTGTAGAAACCGTTGGAAAATACTCTCTGGATTCTAAATATCTTTTCCTTCAAGACCACAGGTCTTTGAGAATCCACCACATCCCTGGTATGTTCTCTTGTACTCTAATACAGAGATGGCCAGCCATAAGAGGTGCTCAGCCAGAAAAGCATTGGATGCTATTGCAAATAAGGACAGGCGTATTTGGCTGAACTGTGCAAATATCAGATGTGTGGGCACTAGGGAGCGAATACTGATGCTAGTCTGTCTGTCTCATGAGCATTATGTTCACCCAGAACAGAGGCAAAAATTTTGGTGTAATATTCTCCAAACAGTTGGATCTTTCTTACAAGGTGGACTTAAGATGCTTTAGTGCTTACAGTTGTAGCTGAGACAGGGGAAGAGCTCTTCAGAGTTGAGAATGGAGAAGAAATGAAGTAGGAAGGTGCAAAAAGGCTCTTCAGGATAGCAGGAAATGCAGAAGAGGAGATGCTTGCATGGACAAAAAGGGGATTGTGTGGTGAGTCAAACAGGAGGCCAGTGCTACAAAGAATAGAGGACACAATGACCTAAGAAGCGAGGGTTGGAAAACTAAATGAAAGATTTTAAGAAAAATGTAAAGTGGATCCTGAAGTGAATGGAGAGAGCCAGTGGAGTTGGTCAAAGGTAGAAGTGATGGTGGTAAGGTTTCTGTTATGTGTCAGAAGGCAGGCATCAGCATTCTGGCCAGGTACGGAGTCTGGTGAACTGGGTCTAGGAGAAGCTGATAGTCAAGGAGGAAGGAGATGAAGGCATGGGTGAGTGCAGCTCATGTCGGCTATGCTCTGGACGTGGTGATAGGTACATTTGCAGACGTAAGCACATTTCTGTTCCCGTGATGTTTGTCTTCATACTTCCCTGCGCTTTCCCCCTAATTCTGACTTTTCCCCGCATCACAAGCCTTGAGCACAAATGTGCTTATTATCATAAAATAACTTGTATTCTAGTGTTTCCTGGTTTTTCTTGTAATAGTGTTTCGGTTTAAGAGGAATTCTGTGCCTTTAGGTCTGTGTTTAACATTTATGCTTTATAGAAACTTTATTAACTAATGAGTATTCCTTTGAATTTTTTATGACCTCAAAAATTAAACTTCTAAATCATGGAGCTTGTATATTTCAGCGTATCTCTGACTAATGGCCGCAGTGGTTGTAGTATTCCTGTACATTCTAGGGTTGCTCTATGGCAGTGGTTTTCAAACATAGAGTTGGGATCTAGTATTGAGTTGTAGTACCTCTCACGCTGCTCCCAAAAGACTGGAATGCATTGCTCAAAGATGTAATTGCTGGGCCGTGGGCATCAATGATTTTTTTCAACTGGGTCCTGAGGAAGACAGTTTGAAAACCATTGCTTTATGGAACTGTTCATAGACATGGCTACATCGTTCCTAAGTAAATTCAAAATTTTATTGTAGGGCAGTTCTGTGCTGGACTAGCTTTTTCTATAGTTGCTTTTTAGGTCGTCTTAAACTCCTGAAACCCAGGGATGATTCTCACAAAAAACTCTACGTTCTCAACTGTCATACTAGTCCAGCTGTGCTGAAAGTGTTTTTTAAAAACAAATCTGAGAAATATCAAATTGAAGTCAGCCATATTAACCTACGTTGTGCCAACTTACTGTGCTATGAGACACCTGGGATACCAGGCTGTATTGAGCTAAAGGGTACTGTTAAGAGTACATATATTGCATTATTGCTAGGACACTATCTCAGCAAATTTAATTGATCTTTTATTGTTCTAATATTTAGGGTGCAAGTTCTCCAGAGCAAAAGCTATTCCTTCAGTGTATGTACGTTGTCTCGTATGGTAGGGCCCTGGTCTTGGTTAGGCTCCCTAGGTGCTAATGTAAGAAAAAATTTATTTCCCCAACAATCAGCCCTTAATTAGTTTTAGAAGTCCCTTTAAAAGTTTCAGTAGTAGGCACTTGTACCGTGTATTATGTTGTAGTTTCCCTTTACTGTCTTTCCTGGTGGATATTCTTCTCCTTTTACAAGGCTGACGGATTCTCAGCTTCAGAGGGTAAGTGGTAGCTAGGAAAACTATGAAGGATTGCTCGGGTGACCAGATAGCAAGTGTAAAAAATGGGGACGGGTGGGGGGGGAGAATAGGCACCTATATAAGAAAAAGCCATGAATATCAGGACGGTCCCTGTGAAATCGTGGCATCTGGTCATGGCGAGGATAGCACTTTGGATGCGCTGTTCTTGCTTGAGCTATAATACTTGCATAGTATTTCTACTCCTGTGAGGTAAGAAAATGTTATCTCCATTTTACGTATGCAGGAGACTAGTCAGTGATTCAGCATCAGATCAGGCCAGGCAGCGCGGTACTGTATTAAAAGTCAACCGTGAACATAATGAAGAGGGAAAGGGTTTTGGTTCTTTTAATTTGATAAGGTAAGAAACCTGTGTCAGTTTCATTTAAACTAAGATGGCTAAGAGCAGCATTTTTCTTCTGCATAGTCAACTTTAAAGCTGTATTAAGTTAGTGTTCAATTGTGAACGTTGGAAAGAAGCACCTTCATGTTTTGTTCAGGGTTGCAAACATTTCAGAGTTGCGAACACTCTCCAGTCTTGAAGTGTTCCTAGCTCTGAGGATCTACTCTATTTGAATCCAAGGAAATGTAACTACCCAGACGTGTACCTTTAACATACAATCAAGCATACTGCATCTAACATGTGCCTAAAGGTGTGCAGTGGGCACTTTTCCCCTGGATGCAGAGCCATAGGGAATTAGTCCTGGGTATACACTTTTTACCAGTATAGAAGAACTGGCACCCAAATGATGATGATGCTTCACAGAGGACATAGAAGATGCTCCAAAGAGCTTGCATTGTAAATTTAGCTCATGACTGAAAAAGTAAAGGCTACAGACTGAAGGTTGGAGAAGGGGTGAGGAGAGTGAGGGTTACAGAAAAAGACTATCAGGTTACTCTTATACAGTACAAAGTGTTGGTAAGTGTGGCAGGGTTCAAGATTTGTTAAACCGATATTATCCCATGAAATAATTTTTTAAGCTTTTCTTGATTTATTGGTTTGAATTTTCAGAGTTGTGGGCACAATTTTCTAACGATAGAAGTTGAGATTCAAGAAATTAAAGCTTTATGACTCATAGACTGAAACTCTAAGGTCAGAAGGGACCAATATGATCATCTAGTCTGACCGCCCGCACAATGCAGGCCACAAAAACGTCACCCACCCACTCCTGTAATGAACCTCTAACCTATGACTGAGTTATTAAAGTCTTCAAATTATGATTTAAAGACTTTAAAATACAGAGAATCAACCAGCCAGTGAGCCGGGCCCAGTGCTACAGGGGAAGGCAAAAAGCCCCCAGCGCCCTCGCCCATCTGCTGTTGGGGAAAATTCCTTCTCTACCCCAAATATGATGATCAGTTAAACCCTGAGCATGTGGGCATGTCTCACCAGCCAGTCAAGAAAAAATTCTCTGTAAGAACTCAGAACCCCCCCCCCCCATCTAATGCCCCTTCCCAGGTCACTGGCATTTCTATCACCAGTAATAAAAAATGGACAATTGCCAAACTAAGCCGTCTCATCATATCATGTGAACATCATATCAAAATATCCAAAGGAAATATCCTTAAATCAAATTCCAATACGTTTCCCGGTAGTGTTTTTCTGAGCCTATCTCTAAATTTGGATTATTGTTGATGGAAATATTTTTGGTGTGTGTGTGTGTGTGTGTTGATATCAGTGTGCCAAAGTATAGGTCTGTTGGCATATATATGGTCATTGAAATTGAGGACCTACACCAGTTTATACCAGCAGAAGATAAAGATGTAGGTAGTGAGGTGCAATCGATGGATGGTTTCTTGTTGGAAGTTCTGCATGACTTCTTATAAATATTATTTGAGTAGGAAGAATACAAATGACACAAAAACCCATGCTGATCTTAAATTGGGAACTGAATGTAGGTCCAGAAATCACATGGGAGTAATGTTATTTTAATTTCATGTCTAACCTCAGGAATAATTTCTGTATCACCATGAGCTTTTTGACATTTTCATGTTACAAGGAAGATTGGGGGGGTGTCTTTTTAAAAAAAAATCAGTGAATTTTTTGATTTGTTGCATAGTGTCTGCTTTGTGAGATGGCTGGTAAGCAGTATTGAGAGTGAGGTCAGTAGCCAAAAAGCCTTGCAGTATATTGTTTGGGGTTTGTTTTTTTTTGTTTTTTTTTTTTTTTTAAATTTTCCCCTCTTATAAAGGGTGCATGAAAGCTCTTGTGAAAATGGGAAATTAATGGAGATGACTAAAGCCAGGCATTGAGTTACTGGACACTGCACAAGCTTTCCTGCATAGGTCTGCACCGTGTGATATCTGTTGTGACTTATAAAAAATCTACCATGAGTTCCATGCTTTGCTTGAGTTTGGACGGACTGCTATACCGAATCTACACTATGCAAAAATGGACAAGGAGGTTGACCGTTTATTTTAATAGCTTGGAACGCGAGTCTTTATGGGGAAAAGATGACTGTGGAACCATCGCTTCATTGCTGCATAACCCACTGGAACAATTTAACAAGGATTATGGTGGATTCGTCACCATGAGCAATTTTTAAATGAAGATCAGATGGTTTTTCTAAAAAATATGTTCTAATTCAACCAGGAATTGTTTGGGGGACATTCTGTGCCCTGTTATATAGATTATCACAAGTGCCTTGGAGCCTTAATCTATGAAATGCTACCAGTCCAGGTGAATTATTTCTTAGTTGGTTGGTCCTGTCTCCCACTCAAATTTTAGCTTTCATACGGTGAAAGACTGTGAAGGAGGCATCTTTTCAGCAGTAGAGAAGAAGAGACAAAGGGAAGAGTTTTTAAAAGTGCCACAGTGATTTAATTTTCTAAATTCTATTGAGATTAAGACTCCGAAATGTCTAAATCCCTTGTGAGTGGGATTTTCAAGGAAGCTCACTGTTGACCTACGTCCACACTCTTTGAAGTCAGAGAGGGTGGCGACATTGACGTCAGTGGGCACAGGTAGTCCAACAAATAAAATCCCAATCTTAATTTTTAAATGGCCTAAAAATAAGAACAGCTGCATCATTAATCATATTGATGACAGATTGTAGGGCATTAAAGGTTTGAGAGGAGAGATGAATTTTTTGACCACAGGGTGCTCAAAACCAATTGACAAGGCCGAGTTGGGAAGAGCAACAGAAGTCTTATGCAAAACTGTTTGGTGCTGTTTCTGTTGAAAATAGTCAGAGATTGGGCCCGTTTATGCAGCGTAGCATGCAGGCAAGAAGGAAGAAACCCAGACCTCACCTGTCTTGCAGCCTTGTATTTGTAGGATGCAACTGGTGAGTGCGACCATCAAATGTCCTGGAAGGAAAGAAGGGGATGAAGTGAAATAAACTGCACATCGTAGATCGTACTCCCAGCTCACCACCTTTCAATTTGTGGTTGAGGGGGTGGGGTTTCCTTGCTAGCGTCTAATAAGAATTGCATGGGTATTTTTCTAATCAAGCTACTGACAATCCAGCACCCCATAAACGGAAGCTCGGTCTGTTTAATCACTGCTTTTGCTCTTGTTTCCAATTCTGTTAAATCTCCTAATCCCACAATAATCATAATACAGACATAGTGGTTTCTGTCCTCTCAGCACTTTACAGACGGGACTCCTCACAACACTTGGGTCAAGCAGGTGTGAATTATCTGCAATTTACAGATGAGGACTGAGGTCATTAGGAGGTGGTCCTGATTTTAGGAAGGCGGGTGATAGAACTGGGAGGAGAGTTTGGAAGTCCTTGGCTCATCCTATGTTCTGATCTCTAAAGAAGGTTGCCTGTTATGATATGCAAACATCCTGGACTTTTTAAACTCCTGGAGGGAGGGCGCACTTAGCGTATGCTGACACTTCTGTCATTGCGAACCTTTTTCAGCCCCTTTTAACACTGTCTGTAGTTCTGCTAACCCATAAAACAAGTGCCCTGGGGTTTCTCCTTATATGCAGACAGCAGTATAAACAAACACCCCCCAGTGTCCTCAGTGTGCTCCAACCTTTCAGAGGCTTGGTTTCAGCTCTGACCCCACAGCCTTTCCTCTGGTTGGCAGTGTGCTGGCGTTGACAGTTGGAATGGTTCAGCCAGAGTTGAAAGATAATTGCTAGAGGAGCAGCGGCCGGGATGGTATGTGTTATTCAGCAGGACCCCCTTGAGGCGTAGCTTTGAATCTGGTGCATATTTCAAAGCATGTGTTAAACTTTATGTGATACTGATTAAAACGGAGGGCTTCAGGGTGAATTGGCAGGGCCCCTCAATTGCATCTGCCAAATGACATGCAAAGAAATGTCTTTCTACAATATAGGGGCTAAAGTATTTGTCTTAGCAGAATCAAACACCAGAAAGGGAAAAGTGACTCCGGACACATGTGTGTGTGCTGTGTACACAACACTGCTTCTTACAGGTCCTGTGTGAGCCCTTTTGCGCATATGGTCTTTCAACTGAAAGCCATTTATTTTCAAACGCATATGGAAATAATAGGGGTTTTTATCATGTCCTTCAACTTTGTGTTCCCAGTGAGCAGATGTAAAAAAGTGAGAGAGTAAATGAACACAAATACCATAAACCCTGGTTAGATCCACTGATGAGATGGAATAAAACTTATCTTTCAGGATAGTAACAGACCAGCGTCTGCAATCCATCATTCCAGGAGATCTGATTCTGACAGGTGCACTCTGATTCCAAATCCTTAAGAGATTAAGTGATTTAGGCTTTGTAGTCTCGTCTGATCTCCCCCTCCCCCTTAAATTTCACTTGAGGGCCTCAGAGTGCCTGACAAACAGTTGTGCTTCCCTTTCACAAAGTCCCTGTGAGGGGGGTAAAGATGAGTATTTCTTTTGTATAGATGGTGAAGAGGGTTTACTGTTTAGACCAGAATTTTGCCACTGCTCAGTGAGGAGTCCATGATGAGCTGGGAGCTGTTCGCACACCCACAGCCGGGTATAATGTACAGTATCCATGCCCGTGAAAACGCAGATTCAGTTTTTCCAATGCAAAGCTATTGATTTAAAGCTAAGCATCACAGACAAACAGCAGAGGTTATACAATGCCTTGTCTGAATGATCCACGATTCCCCAAGCATAAATCCTTCGTAATTCTGCTGGCCCCCCATAGTGTCCCAGTTAGCAAACAAAGCTGTTATAGCTACTAATTCTAGGTGGAGGTTTTCTTGGTCCCTTGTAGCAACGTGTTGACTACCCTGATGTGCTCTGGTCCTAAAGTTCTCCTCCTGTCTTACAGTATTACTAGCCTCTTCAGATATGTGTGCAGGTTCGTATAGCATGTAATATTCCCCAGCACTTGTACCCTTTTCCCAAAGGAGCTGATTGTTCCCAAATCATGCAAAATATGCTCTGCTGGCCCATCATAAATAATTCATAATTTGGGAGGGGCCTACAGGGATGAGCTGACATTTACTTCCTATGGCGCCCCGCCACCCCGATGGACGGCCCTGGATGTCACACTCTTCTTCAGTGTTCATTGACCCAGGTCAGTTAGTCCCGGTTTCTTCATTACCCACCTCTGCATGTATACAGTAGATGAACTGGCCATGGCTATTGGTCTGTCTCGTCAGTGCAACCACGCACGCAAGGCCTGGATAAGCGGAGATGGGAGGATGTAATGTCACTATGGAATATAATACGCATGGGCAAAGGTATAACACTTGTGCATGTACTTGCATTCTTGGGTATTTGGCAGATCTTTCCCTTTTAGACAGCCAATGGAAAACAGCCCATGTTGACTTTCCAGTCAGCGGTAAAGGGAGTTTTTGTCAAGAGCAGGTCTGGGGTAAGCTTTCTTCTCTTTTCTGTGTGATTGTTGGCATGCCAGGCCCCCTCTCTGGCTGTTTGTGTTGTGAGGGCTGTGAGGTTTTAAACTGTGCTTTATTTAAACAATTTTATGTCTCTTTCCAGGCTTTTGATGGGGGGGGGGGAGAAAAGTTGCGAAACCCCAAATCCAGCTGGTTTGTCACCACAGATCAATTAGCAAAGTTTCAGCTCTTCTATAGTTTAAAATGGATGAGATGTGTATAAACTAGGGGAACCCAAATGAGAGCTGGAAGGATACATCTAATGAGCCGAAATTCTTCCATCTTCTGCAATTTCACCGCCACTTCCTCAGCCCTGCCAGCTGGCTCCTGTTCTTCTCCTGGGCTGACAGGTACCTCTGCGGCTGTTCACTTGCCTGATCCCAACCCGTTATCTCTCCAGTGGCTCAGTTTTCCATCTATTTCTCTCTTTTTTTTCTCACCACCTGACTTTCCCAATTCTCCAGCTTTCCTCCTTCCTGGCACAGCTCTAACTTGCTACTCCTGGTCCCAACCTTTCTAGCTCTCTGCTCCGAAGTCTTTTTTTTCCTTCCAAACTCCCTGCACTACCACTCCTCGCCCCATTGCTTTGGAACCCCTTTTTGCTCCTGTCTGCCTCCATTCTAATGTCAGTTTCCCCCCTCCTCCTTGGATTGAAAGGAATTCAGGAGAAGGGGGTTAATTGGATCCTGGCTTACATTGTGCTCCGTGAGCCACACCTGAAGCTCATTTACCCCAAATAAACTCAGTTCATCCTCTTTACCAATGAATTACTCATCATGGTCTCTTTTGTAACCCTGATATTTAAAGAAACAGTTCCTATAAACAGGAATACAAATCAAACCCGAGACCACGAATCTTCAGTTCTAGGGCTTCTAATCAATGTTTAATCATAGGCAGCGGACCTCAGGATTTGTAAAATACAATCAGTTTCAACAGTCTGCTTTTTTAAGTTGGCCGAGTGTTCAAAAGTGGAGCGTATGAAGATGATGGCACTGTCCATGCTGCTTTACAGAATTTGGTCACCTGCATTTGAGGTACCCCGGCTACACTCTTCAGCAGCAATTAGCGCTCTAGAGACAGGAGTGTGGCACCCTAGTTCCTGACAGGAATATATAATGTATGAAACGGGGTGGAGTTTTCTCTTTGGGGCATTTTCTGCTGCACAGACCATCGGGGATAGTCAAATGAGACATTGTGGAACTCTTCGCTAGATTTGTACGTCAGCCATCGTTGCATTTCTGTTCTCTGGTGGCTTGAACTCTCTCTGCATTTGGATAGTTCGGCGCTGAGTTGAAATCTCTGCTTGCTTGCTTTTATAGAAACTCGTCCTCCCCCTTTGCCTTCCACCCCACTGACACCTGGGTCTTTCTCCTATGCTTGTGGCATTTTGTCACTACCTAGGATATGTCTTCACTGGGAGCCATCAGATTGATTTCTTGGGGTCAATTGAGCGGAAGTGAAGACCTGCTCAATCAATCCGGAAATCGCCTTGAATAAATCCACGGTGGAAAAATAGTGATGCTGAGTCAGTGGGAATCCATTTCCTGTTGACGCGCTGTAGTGGAGATGACATACGTAACGGACGCTAGGGAATCTACAGAAGACATGCAAACTATGTCCCGTTGACTGCTGCTGAATTGGCTGGTACGGGTACACCGGGCCCTAGACTGTGAGCTCTTTGGGGCAGCGTCTGTATATCAAAAGCACACTGGGACTCTGGTCTTTTATTAGCCATTGATGCTATTGCAGTGTAATTGATTAAATAATGGTGTGGTAGGTTGGAAGCAATCTAGATGTCATGTGCGGGAGACTGGGGATTACGACTCGCGTTGTATTCACAGCCCTGTGATCTAACTGTTCTGCGACATCATTTCCTTTCTCGGACACTGGGAATGCCACCCAAGTTATGCCATTGGGGTATTGAGGCAAAAGCAATTTGAGATCCCTTAATGTGATCTTTGTGCGGTAAAGCATACTGCTGTTGCTGCCTGCTGTGAAGTTATCAGGAATTGGTTACAAAATAAAGGTTGTAGATACTTTTTTGTTGGCCTTAGTATTTTCATCATAAAATTCCTGGCAAGTGCAATTCTGTAACAGTGTGTCGCTGACAGTATTAATGAACAAATTTGTTGGAAAAGGGAATTTGAATCCTATGGATCAAAGAAATTTGTTGTATATTATAAATTTCATATAATAAGAAGTGAAAACAGTTCTGTCTTTTACTTGCACTGGGTCTATTAGCAGTAAATGTGAATGTTTTCAATAAGCTTTTTCATTTGAAGCCAAGTTGGCAAACACAATTGTTTTTCCATTTTATCTTATTTTGGAGTTGGTAGCATTGCCTTGATGCTAATAAGTTTTTGGTGGACTTTCAGAGGTTGCATTAACCCCTTAGGATCTGAGGGGCTTCTCATGGATGCCAGAGATGAAATATCTAGACGCACTTGGCAGCGTTCTTGAGAGCCCAGTATGTGACGTCGGATTCAAAGGCTTTCCTAACCCTAAAAAAGAATTCCTTTGCAAGCATGGCTGTTAAAGCACAGTTTTATTAGCCACCAGTGCGTACTTGATTTTTAAATAGGGACACTGGCCCTATGAAATCTCACTTTTAAAAAATGAAATGTCTGATGTTGCTGGTGTGGCAGCTGCTCTCCTGGTAGCTCGTCTGTGTAGCTACTGCAGAGTTCAGTTTGTGCGTGCTTATGTTATACGTGCACAAACACATGTAAATCTCCCAGGTAAGGGTCTCCGAGAGTAAAAGCTGAACAAGGCATGGCGTTTGGGAAGCTCACCCACTCACCATCGAAGCTTTGAAGATTGAAGAGGAAGCCCGAAAGTTGCGGGCATGTGACTTTTTAGAAATAACACTTAACAGTTAACCAAGAATCTTCATTTCTTTGCTGCTTTATTGCCTGACCCCTTGTGTGTGTTGGACAAAATCCCTGAACAAAATGCAAGTTCAAATCAGATGAGTGGAACAGGGGCTGACAGAATACATTGAGTTACATGGGGGTAGTGTGCATGACTCACCGAAGGGGTATTTCTGGTGAATTCCCCCCCCCGGGTCATCCTATCTTCCTTTCCATGGATGGACACTGTTATGTTCTTGGGTTTCCTGGCATTGTACACGTGGTTGAAACAGTCACAGAACTATAATCAACTTTGCATTGTTGCCTTCTGAGCTAGTTAATAGCTATCAGGGCCTTGAAATGGTAGATGGACCAGCTGTTGCCTGATCACATTAGTGCAGGTTGGATTGGTTTATATCACTGATTTTAAACATGATTTACATCAGGAGGCAGGAAACCCTGATTTAAATAATTGATTTTAATCTTGTTTAGCATATGTAGTTTTTAGGGGTTTTCCTAAAGAAAGGTTCATTCTCGCTGATTGATATAACCATGAAAACATGGTGATTTGTAACTGAATATAGCATTTATACCTAATCTTGTACTACTTTTTGCTGACCAGGATACACTATATCAATAGATATTTAAGCAATTATAACACATACAACTCTATATAAGCGCAAGATATTATTTATTCAAATTCTTAATTTGTGCATATTTTTTATATTAAAATAGGGAACAAAGGGTAGGAATAAATGATCAGTTTTCAGAATGGAGAGGTAAATAGTGATGTCCTCTCATGACCTGTACTGGGACCAGTGCTGTTCAGCATATTCATAAATGATCTGGAAAAAGGGGTAAACAGTGGGGTTGCAAAATATGCAGATGATACAAAACTACTTAAGATAGTAAAGTCCAAAGCAGACTGCGAAGAGTTACAAAGGGATCTCAGAAAACTGGGTGACCGGACAACGTAATGGCCAATGAAGTTTGGTGTTGATAAATGCCAAGTAAACAAAATCCCAACTATACATGTAAAATGATGGGGTCTAAGTTAGCTGTTACCATTCAAGAAAGAGATCCTGGAGTCACTGTGGATAGTGCTCTGAAAGCATGTATTTGGTGATGACTCCCAGATCTCTTCCTTCAGTGGTAACAGCTAATTTAGAGCCCATCATTTTACGTATATAATTGGGATTGTGTTTTCCAATGCGCATGACTTGGCATTTGTCAACATCAAACTTCACAGGCCATCTTGTTATCTAGTAGTTTTGTGACGCCTACATCTTTTAGCTTTTTTTCCCAAAAGTGTTTACCTGCCTGTGGCATTGGCTACTGTCGGAAGACAGGGTACTGGGCTAGATGGCCCACTGGTCTTGCGTACTGTGGCCGTTCTTATGTTCTTAGTGAATGAACTTATATTTATTTCTTAAATGATGATTTTATTGTTTACTTGAAACTTGACAAACTGGAAATTGGAATTAAATTAAATAACGTACAAAAAGAATATTTTAAATATTTTTAATTAGTTAAAACGTGTCAATGTTCTGGACATAATTTTTTTTAAAAAGTCTTTTATATTTAAAACTGATCTATTAAAGGAATTCACTGCAGTTAGTGAATTGACTTTCTGATCACCTTGGCCTAGATTTTCAAAGGAATTTAGATATCTAAAGATGCAGATAAACATTTTTCAAAATCCGGCCAAGCACCTAAGCAAGTTAGGTGTCTGCCTCCCGTTTAAATCAGTGAGGCTTTGGTGCCATATCTGTTTAGGCGTGTCACGGGATGCACGTTCGTGCACCCTTGGGGTGTGATCTTCGTAACTTTTCTGTTCACCTTTGCAATGTAAATGTGTAGTTTTGATGCAAAATGTGCCATGCAAGTTTCCCTTATGAATGCTCTGACTTATTGTTGTAGTATCATGTTTCCTGCAGCATCACATATGTTCACAGATGTAAAGCATGTTTCCAGGTTTTTTTATGTGTCTCAGGAGTAGGGGGGACAATCAGAGTTGTTTTCCAACAGCGCGGAAACAGTCAGCCATTTCCCAATCAGCGTTGCAAACATGTACTCAGAGAAGATGACAAAGACAATGGGGCTAGCTAAATGCCGGTAGCACCTCGGGCTATGAAGAGAGGGAGGAGTGGAGAGGTTTGAAAACACTTTGAACGGCTAGGGGCTTTTTGCTGGAGGAAGACCATCTTGAAAACAACTCCGAGACTGAACTTGTCCAAATGGCCAGGTGGGCCAAGACTGGCTGAACACTACCACCAGCCAGTCTTGTGGGTAAAAACGAGGAGAATAAATTAGAGAGTAATCCTGGAATAGTTATTAGATTAGCATATGTTTGATATCTTTTATTTGCTTGTGGTAACTTTTGACTCCCTTATTAAACGATTGCACTGATTGCTATATACTCACTTACAATCCTATCCTAATCAATAAATTAGTATTTGTTTTATCTAAAGCAGCGTGGACTCTAACGGGTATGAATGAGCGGAACTGGGTATTTTCATTTCTTTGTCAAATAAGAGATCCAGAATCCATGAGCCTAACAGTCATTGGGGGAAGGGTCCTGATCCCTGTAGGGTGGCAATTCCCAGTGTGGCATCTGCAGGCTGGGGGTACTCACTGAGGGATTGTCCCCCCCAAGTGGCTGGAAAGTACATGCCCACTGCCTGGGACTGATTACATGCAGGAGGCTGGTGTGAACTGACTCAGGACTGAGTGGTCACTTGGCAAAGCAGAGTAAGTCAGGGTTCAGGAGTGGAGATGGGGGGGGGGAAGGGGGCGGTCACAGCAGCACGCTGGATCAGATTCTGGGAGGGGAACATCACAAGGTGCTTTTGAAAATCCCAGTAGGCATTTGTCTGTATGCTTAGGCATCTAAATACCTTTAAAATATGGCCCCATGTCCTTCAGGTTTTTAAAATTAGTAGATCTTATCCTCTCCCATCTGGTTTTTATTCACTGAAGAAAATAAGCTTCCCTTCTTTTTCATCTCCTGATGAATTTCTGGCCTTGAGTGAGTGAATACCAACATGACCACTATTGTAAAGACTGAAAATAATATAGCCACTTAATTGAGTACATGATATTGTGACATCTGTGTACGGCTTCAGTCGATCTAAAAAATTCAGTGTTTTTCCACTAATTCTGGATATAATTGGGGGGAAAAAACCCACCACAGCATGCTTTGAAACACTGAAATTTGAGGGTCATGGATGCAGCGGGGTTTTTTAGTTAAATGATTAAGAGACTAAGAAGCCTGGAGAAGGGCATCAAAGATGATGAAAGGTTGGAATGGCTTCCACGTGAGAATATGTAAGAGATTAGAGTTGTTCATCTTAAAAAATTGATAACTAAGGGGAGGTTATGATAGAAGTCTCTAAAGTTTTATAAATGGTGTGGAAAAAGTCAATAGAGAAGTGTTATTTACTCTTTCACACAATACAAAAACCAGGAGTCACCTAATGAAATTAATAGGGGGCAGATTTATTACTCTTTGACACAACACATAATTAACATGGGGAACTCGTTGCTATAGGATGTGTGATGGCCTAAAATATGACAGGGTCAGAAAAAGAGCTGGATAAGTTCATGAAAGGTACGTCTGTCAGTTGTTAGCCAGGTTGGTTGGGTGTGCAGCCCTTTGCTTGGGGTGATCCTCAATTTCTGATTACCTCTGGTGTTGGTCAATGACGGACACTATAGTTGGCAATATGGACTGTAGTCTGCCCCAGTATTGAAGCTCTTATGTTCTTAATCTTGTCTTTGGTCCTGTCAGTGAACTTCTTCAACACATTGGAGCCAAATCTGTGCTTGAATGTGCATATTCAGTGATTCCTCCGAAAATGGCAGTACATACATGTAAATGAACAGTTTGGATTTTAGTGTAGAATATGGGACGTGATCCCTTGCTTGTCTTTCATTGACTTCTTAACATTTAGGAATGAGGTAAAGCCACCCACTTTTGTAGGGGACCCAGTCTAGTCCCATGATTAGTGCAGGATTGTGCCTTCGAGTATGTTAGCCAGTGCGTCGTCCACTCTTATCCAGTCTCCTCATAAATATCTTGTGTAAGAAATGCGTTTAGTAGCTTCTTAAGTCGAAGAATGTGACTTAGTATTACTGAGCCATGCTTCACATCTAGGATGCTATGCCTGGGATCTGCATTGGGTTCAGATTAATGTCTGGGTGGAGGTCACTGTATTGATGTTGATCTTTAAAAGGTCTAACTGATTCGGGATCACTTGTCTCCGCACGTGATATGTCTGCAGTTGCAGTCAGTATAAGGTGACAGTCAAACTGTCCGTCCCTTTGTTTGAAAGAAAAGGCCCTGTTGTCAGGCGGTTGTTTATTAGGGTCCCGGACTGGGCCCCTTGCGTTGTGTGTGAGTTTGTTGGACGTCAAAGTTGTTGGAATTTCAATGCATCTTACACAGCCTAGTCTTTTGATTTGCTTTCCTACAATACTACAAAGTCTGGGTGTCTCTTTCTCTCTCCCTGCTCTCTGAGGACCAAAACCGCTCTGTGCATATGATGTGGTTTAAAAAATATTAATTCTTTCCCTCCCTCCCTCCCCCCGGCAGAGGTCTTGAATACTAAGGATCAACTAGCCTGGAGGAAATTTTTTGTTCTGCTTTTTAAACCTCTTAACAGTTGTTGCCGATGGAGATGTTGACAACCCCTCTCGCTCGGTGGTCTGTGGGCTGCCACTGCAATGAAATGTTGATAGTCTGTGTATAAGCAGGATTTCTTATGTGCCATTGAGCCTGCCTCTCTCTATCACAAACAAGTCTTCAGAAGTGTTAAACGATTTCCATTAAAAATATTTTTCTCCGTTTCAAGCCAAATTCTTGTCATATATGACTTCATGGACCCAACAGTTTCAGCTTGATTTAAAAAAAAAAAAAAAAAAAAAGGTCAAAGCCATGCCCAGTGTGGATTAAGCTGCTGAAATGCCCTGAAGATATTGTTTATAGGTCTACGTTATTTCCTTTCAGAGAGACGGTGAGTATTTTAATATCTTCTACATTCCATAAATCTCGACATACAGTTGTGGCGTGTTGGAGAATGCTTTGTATTACTTTTACAGGGAGAGGTGACACAATGTTGGCAGACGAGGGCGTGTTTCTACCTCTTAAATAGAATTCAGTGTGGCTGAAACCTTCTAGAACGGTGATCTTGAAAGCTGAATGCCTTTATGGACAACTGCAAATTGGAAGTGGCGGCACCACTGATGTGGTTCAGAACTGGAGCAATCACTTCTGAGCGTAAGGGAGGAGATCAAGCTTCAGGAGCTCTTCTGTCTTTTGCCTCCAGCGAGGCAAGCAACCTACAGAACCTTAGAACTGAGAGTGGTTTCTGGCAGAAGCACCTCTGCCTTGTATGGTAACGTGGTTGATGAGACAAGTTGAGATGCTCCAGATAAGTTCTCTCCCTGTCTCAAAGTCTAAGTACAAGGAGGCTGTAAGTGTGGCATTTTCAGGTTAGAGGAGCTGTGAAAATGGAAAACTCAAATAATGGGGGATCTGAGCTGTCCCCATGTTGAGTGGGTACATATCACCTCAGAATGGCATGCAGATATAAAGTTTCTAGACACCATAAATAATTGCTTTGTGGAGCACTTGGTCCTGGAACCCACAAGAGAAGAGGAAATTCTTGATGTACTTCTGAGTGGAGCACAGGATCTTGCCCAAGAAATGAATCTAGCTGAACTGCTTGGTAATAAAATTAAATTGCACATCTTTGGTGGGTAGGGGAATACCAAAGAAGCCCACCATGGTAGCATTTCACTTCAGGAAGGGGAAGAACACAAAAATGAGGAAGCTAGTTAAATGGAAATTATAAGGTACAGACACAAAAGTATAATGCCTACAAGCTGCATGGAAACGTTTAAAAACACTAATAGAGTGTTCAAATTAAATATATACACCCCCCCATTTAAAAAAAAAAAACCATAGTGAAAGGATAAAAGTGTCACCATGGCTAAAAAACAAAGTAAAAGAAGCGGAGGCAAAAAGGAATCTTTTAAAAATTGGAAATTAAATCCTACAGAGAGAAAGAGGAGTATAGACTCTGGCAAGTCAAGTGTAAAAGTTCAATTAGGCAGTCCGAAAAAGAATTGAAGAGCAGCTAGCCAAAGACTCAACAAGCAACAGCAAAAAAATTAAGACAACAGAGTCTTGTGGCACTATTTTGTGGCACACCTATTTTGATTTGCTGTTACAGCCTGACCTGATGCTATGTCATACACTCCCCTGCATTTAATCTCCTCCCACTCTGTAACTTTCCTATCTTCAAAGCGTCTGACGAAGTGGGATTTTCTCCCACGAAAGCTCATGCGATTAATAAATCTGTTAGTCTTTAAAAGTGCCACAAGACTTTGTTGTCTTTCTACAATAGACTAACACGGCTACCCCTTTGGAATTCAAAAAAATTAAGTAGGTGAGAAGCAGGAAGCTTGCCAAATAATCAGTGGAGCAAGTGGACTATTGAGGTACAAAAGGAGCACTCAAGGAATGAGGGTACGGTCATTGTTGAGAATCTGACTGGATTCTTTGCATCAGTCTCACTGCTGTAGATATACAACAGAGTCCTGTGGCACTTTTAAAGACTAACAGATTTATTTATCACATGGGCTTTCGTGGGAGAAAATCCCACTTCGTCAGACGCTTTGAAGATAGGAAAGTTACAGAGTGGGAGGAAATTAAATGCAGGGGAGTGTATGACATAGCATCAGGTCAGGCTGTAACAGCAAATCAAAATAGGTGTTAGGATTCAAACACTGGGGAACAGCACATAGAGGAGGGGGAGGTCAAATCACTTGTTGTAATGCGAGAAAAATCCATAGTCCCTGTTTAACCCCAAGACAACTGAGTCAAAAGCTCATGCGATAAATAAATCTGTTAGTCTTTAAAAGTGCCACAGGACTCTGTTGATTAAAGGGCAGGAAACAAAGGGTGGGAATAAACTGTTAGTTTTCACAATGGAAGGAGATAAATAGTGGTGTCCCCCAACGAACTGTAGTGCTGTTTCAAATATTCACAAATGATTTGGCAAAAGATGAGGGGAAAAAATTTGCAGATGATACAAAATCAAGATAGTTAAGTCCAAAGCAGATTGCAAAGAGTTACAAAAGGATCTCCGAACATGGGGTGACTGGGCAACAAAATGGCAGAAGAAATTCAGTAAACTAAAGTGCAGTAGAAAACACAATCCTAACTATACATACAAAATAATGAGATCGAAATTAGCTATTACCCCTCAAGGAAGAGATTTTTGGAGTCGTCATGGATTGTTCTCTGAAAACTTCCTCAGGGTGCATAGCAGTCAAAAAAGCTTACTGAATGTTAGGAACAAAGAGGCAAGGAGTAGATATTAAGACAGTAAATATCAGGCCTCTATAAATCCATGGTATTCCCACACTTTGAATACTGTGTGCAATTCTGGTTTTCCCCATCTCAAAAAGATATATTAGAATTGGAAAAGGTACAGAGAAGGGCAACAAATGTAGACGGATATGGAACAGCTTCTGTATGAAAGATTAAATATGCTGGGACTTTTCAGCTGGGAAAAGAGATGACTGGGGGGGCTATGATAGAGATCTGTAAAGTCATGACTGGTGTGGAGAAAGTAAATAAGTGTTTCGCATAGCTCTGGATCTTGTGTTTAACTGATGAAATACACAGCATATTTAAAAGAAACACAAGGAAATATTACTTTATAAAATGTACAGTCAACCAGTGGAACTCATTGCCATGGGATTTTGTGAAAGCCAAAATTATAACAGGCTTTTAAAAAAACAAACCCTAGATAAATTCATGGAGGGATGGTTATTAGCCAGTATGGTCAGGGATGCATCTCCAGAGCATGACCACCAGAATCGGGGAGTGAGATGACCGGGAATGGATCACTCGATAACTGCCTGTTCTGTTCATCTCCTTTGAAGCACATGGTAATGGCCATTGTTGGAAGATATGATACTGGTCTAGGCGAACCATTGGTCTGTCCCACTGTGACCATACTTATGTTCTCAGTGTGGCTTTCTCAACTCTGGAATTTGCTCATGTGTGCTCTTGACTCCCAAACTTGTGCTCTTTCTTCTGATTAAATCAGAGGCTGACTCTCTGACTGAATCCTGTCACTCTGATGCATGGTACTAACTCATTTTCCAGCCTGGCAGTTTTATTTCTAATTTAACAAAGATTGGGAGAATATAGAATGCTGTGCCAACATCAACTAAAATAGGGAGGCCCTGCCTGTACTCTCGTTTTTATGCATGTGCCTTGTTACAAAAGTCACCCAATATCTCTATAATCTCTCCCCTTTAGCTTACTAAAATGCTCTTCAGGAGCAAAGTCCGCCTTAGCCATTGGATTCTACAGTCCTTTATGATTATCCATATCCCTCACTATTGATGGGGGGCCTGTGTCTAATAGAACCTTGGAAGAGGCGTGTGTATCTCTTGCAATAGACGTTCCCGGGGTTGCCCAGACCTGAAAGGTTGTCGTCATCTTTTCAGCAGTAGGCTTTTTGTTCATCTCATCAAGCATTTCCTGGGTCAATTACACTCTTTATGCCATGAGGCCAAATGTGAAATCACTAAATATTCACCTCTTCTTTATCATTAACCCTTTTGTTTCTCCCTTGTCTTATTTCCCTGGAATTTACTGGACATCCTATGGTATGTAGAAAGAACTGAAAGAGTAGAAAGCTGGCCTGCCCACCTGTAAAACAGTGTTGACTCCCTTCTGTCACTTCCCACTAGTACCCGAGCAACAGTTCTTTTGGGCAGCTCAGCATGGGCGGTGCAGTGAAATCAGTCTACAGGCTGCATAGATATTGGCTCCTCGGGTTGGTAGCTGGAAACAGAATTGCAGATGTTCAGCCGCTCAGGTTTCATGACGAAAGAGCTAGGAAGTGTGAACATCTGCTTATGAATATGCATTTTTTTTCAAAGGATTTCAGGTAAAATATTAGCAGCTGTGACTCTTGGTTTTTGTATTTGATCTAGTGGCTCAGGATGCTTCAGGGAATTCAGTAAAGCTCGGAGAGGGAGAACACTGGGGATTTATATTACTTGCATTTTTTAGCCATGTTAACATAGTAAAACAATTTCTCTGTGCATCTATTCCCAGTCTTTGATGTAGGAACCCTGATGAAGTGTTCGTTATAAAGTACATATATCCTCAAAGCATCTTCAGTGTTTCTTAGGAGTGTGGTAGGTTTTCATGTACTTGTGACTTTGGAAAGTAAATCTAATCCTTGCGTCCAGTGGATATTCGTTTCTCCTTGCGTCTTTGTCCAGCCAGAAGAACAAGGTCCTTTTTAAAAAAACAAGATTCCATGTACTCAAGGGCAGTACTGTGCCCCCAATAAAGGTACCAGTTAACAATAGGAGCCCGTGTCAATAATCCTTGCTTTGTATGGTCCCACCCACACAATACACAGCTGCAGATAACTTTTACCAGCAAACGCACAGTCTTTCTTTAATGAGGCTCCAGAAAGAGACGTCATCGTGACTCTGGATGGCTTGATTGAATAGGCAGGAAAGGAAAATGCCTGGGAATTTTGGCCTCGAGCAGAAGAATAGGGCTGGGCAGTCACTGCTGGTATGTGTCTGCCAGTGATGTGGTGATTGCTGACTTGCTGCTCCATCATCTGAAGCTCTTAAGCAGACCTGGTACAGTCTGCTGGCTCACCAGGATCATTTCTGCTCATGTTCTTGTAAACAGCAGTCAGCTCCGCCAGCCTCACCAGGCGGTGGGACGGGATCAGAAATGAAGACGTTCAAAGCCGATCCCAAGAACGGTCTCCACCAGCAGTGGCGTGGGGTTTGTGGGTTCCTTAGTATGGATGGGAACGGAAGACCACTGTATCTGAAGTGTGTGTACCAAAGAATGCCGCTCTACAGCTTGTGATCACCTGGTGCCATTTGTGATCAAACTGCCAGTGGTGACATCAAGAGAAGGTACAACTGCTCCAGCTTGAGCCCCTGGCCGGAGATTGAGCCGAGTGGCCCTTGACTTTCTCGGAGACCACCTCTCCCAGGGATTTGCTGTGGTGGTAAAGGCCGTATTGGGTTGCCAGCACAGAACACCGGAAGCCCAGTCAGAGGGGACGGGTGGCCAGTGATTAAGGAGCCAGTCTGAAAGATGTTTGTTTTGTCCCGTGCTCGGCAGACTTGCCACATGACCTCCACTTAGTCTCTCTGTGCCTCTGCTCCCCATAGGTCCCGGTGGGGAGAGCCCCGAACTACCTCCACCAGCAGCAGTCTGTGCGTTTCCTGCTGTGGACTTTATCGGAATGGAAGACCAATGAATTCTGGTCACCCTAAAGTATAAGCAAGGCTGGGGGGAACCAGAATGTAATCCTCCTGCGGCTGGCAGGCTGTTGCACATGCTGAGTGTGGTTTGTGTGCTGGAAGTCTGTGTGTGAATGGCCAACGTGGGAACTGCTTCAACTAAAGCATTGTAAGGCACTGAAGGTTGCAGGGCAGGGGTGACACAGCTGTTAGTCTGGATTGTACCCTGGGGGTGTTAAAAGCATTCTCCTTCAGGGTCCTTCCGTATCCCTTGTTGGCACTAGTTGTCAAGGAACTCAACAAAAATGGCCTGTGGGGCTTTTTGAAGTGGCCCACCCGCGCTCCGCTGGTTGGGAGCTGGGCCCCAGCCATCCGCTCCCGGCTCCCGGCTTGGAGCCAGACTGCAGCCGCCCACCTCCCTCTCCCAGCCAGTCAGCAGGGGCAGAGGCACCTAGCAAGGAGGGAGGAAGGCACTGGTTGGCCGGGAGGAGCCAGGAGCAGAGCTGGGACATCCAGTTGGGCTGTGGCTGTGGCCGAGTGGGCGCTGCCCAGGTGAGGGCCAGCGGGGGCACCCTGTTCCAGTCCCCGAGCGGGGCAGGACCCTGCGGGGAGGACCTGGACCGGAGAAGGCCCCAAGAGAGCATTGCGCTGGGGCCGGTTCAGGCTGAGCAGGGCCCGGCGCTGCCCCCACACACCTGGAGGTGCGGAGTGGAGGGGTTCACATCCACCTGGGGCCGGGAGGTTCCGAGTGTTAATGGGCATCCAGCCCTTTTAAAAACAAAAATCACCCCCCCCCCCACACCTTTTTGAAATGTTTAAAAAACCTTTTTGGCTCATGGGGCAAATTAAAATTTTTACAAACCTGAAGGTCCACCAGTTCATTTAATAAATAAATTAGTTTACATTTAATTAATTAATTATAATTAAAACTTAATTTGAATTTAATTAACTTTTGATTAATTAGACTGGTGGCCTTTCAGGGTTGTAAAAATTATATTTGTGGCCCTTGAGCCAAAAAGTTTGGGAACCACTGATCTAAATCCAATCCAATATTAATAGCCCAATAAACTTTTTGGTTTTCCTGCTTCCTGGAAATGTCTGTATAGCTACCTGGGAACCCTCACTCCCTGTATGTGATGCTAACTTAAAAATACTCAGATCCAGGAGTGTCAAAAAAACCCGGGGAAGTCCATCTGGTCCTATGGCTTTGGTGTTTTGGTGAACTGGCTGCTATGTCTACGGACAGATGGGAATAGCTTCAGTTATGGAGAAAGTATTTGGTGCAGGTTTTTCTCTGGAGTGATAGTTGGGGTCAAGGGGCTGAGCATGAGTGATGCTATGTCCAAAAGAGCTAATGAGATCCTGGGATGTGTAAACAGAGGAAGCTGGAGTAGGACTAGAGAGATTTTCTCTCTATTTGGCACTGGTGCGGGTGCTGCTGGTATCATGGGTCCGTTGCTGTAGCTCACAATTCAGGTAAATTGGAGAGGGTTCAGAGAAGAGCTGCAAAAATGATTAAAGGACTAGAAAATGGGCCTCATAGTGATAGACTCTAGGGCTATGTCTACACTGGCAAGTTAGTTCGAATTAAGGAGGCTTAATTCAAACTAACTAAAGCCTGGGCTAACTAGGCTTTAGTTAATTCGAATTAAGGGCTTCCTTAATTCAAACTAATAAATTCGATTAGGGTATTTGAACTAAGGGGTTAATTCGAACTGACTAGTTCGAATTAACCAACGTGACCATATTCATTCAAACTAATTTCTTAGTTCGAACTAACCGGCCATTGAAACGAATGGGAATCGCTAATTCGAACTAAGCAAGTGCTTGCATAGTTCGAGCTAACATTCCAGTGTGGCCGTGCTAGATCGAATTAAGGTAATTCGAACTAACTAAAATTAGTTTGAATTAGTTGGTTCAAACTAACTAATTCGAACTAATTTTAGCAAGTGTAGATATAGCCAAAGAGCTCAAGCTATTTAACTCAACAAAGACTTTAAGGGTGACTTGCTTTATCTGTAAGTGTTTATATATGAACAAATATTTAATAATGGGCTTTTCAGTTTAACAGAGAAATTTATAACAAGATCCAGTGCTTGTTAGTTGAAGGTAGGCAAATTCAGATTGGAAGTAGGGTGTATTCTTCTTCGAGCGATGTCCCTGTGTGTGCTCCACACCAGGTGTCATCGCGTCCCGCGGTGAAGACCGGAGGCTTTAAAGCAGTAGTGCTGCAGGGGGCTGCACGCGCCGGTCGCGGCTCGCGACCATTCCCGCCAGTCGTGGCGCGCGCAGCCCCCTCCGTCCCTCAGTTCCTTTTCAACCGCCCTCGGGTGAAGACGGAGCTGACTCACTCTCCAGTCAACCTAGAAGAAAAACATACAAAACGAAGAAATATTTAGTCACAATCCTTTCATCTATAGTTCTTAAGGACATTTAAAAAAAAAAAAAAAAAAAAAAAAAAAAAAGCCGCTTGTCCGTTTCATAGAATCATAGAATCATAGAATAATAGGGTTGGAAGGGACCTCACGAGGTCATCTAGTCCAACCCCCTGCTAAAAAGCAGGACCACTCCCCCTAAATTATCCCAGCCAGAGTTTTGTCTAACCGAGCCTTAAAAATCTCCAAAGATGAAGATTCTACCACCTCCCTAGATAGCCCATTCCAATGCTTCACCACCCTCCTCGTGAGAAAGTTTTTCCTAATATCCAACCTTGACCTCCCCAGCTGTAATTTGAAACCATTGCTCCTTGTTCTGTCGTCTGTTACCCTCGAGAACAGCCTAGCTCCCTCCTCTTTGGAGCAACCCTTCAAGTAGTTGAAGGTTGCTATCAAATCTCCCCTCAGTCTTCTCTTCTCTAGACTAAATAAGCCTAGTTCCTTCAGTCTCTCCTCATAAGTCATGTGCCCCAGCCCCCTAATCATTTTTGTTGCCCTCCGCTGGACTCTTTCTAATTTGTCCACATCCTTTCTGTAGTGGGGAGCCCAAAACTGGACACAGTACTCCAGATGCGGCCTGACCAGTGTCGAATAGAGGGGAATTATCACATCCCTCGATCTGCTGGCAATACTCCTACTGATGCAGCCTAATATGCCATTGGCCTTTTTGGCAACAAGGGCACACTGTTGGCTCATATTCATCTTCCCGTCCACCATAACTCCCAGGTCCTTTTCTACAGCGCTGCTACTTAGCTGATCGGTCCCCAGCCTGTAGCAGTGCATGGGATTTTTCCGTCCTAAGTGCAGGACTTTGCACTTGTCTTTGTTGAACCTCATGAGGTTTCTTTCGGCCCACTGTTCCAATTTGTCCAAGTCTCTCTGGATCCTGTCCCTGCCCTCCAGAGTATCTACCATTCCCCCCAACTTGGTGTCATCCGCAAACTTACTAAGCACGCAGTCTATTCCATCATCAAGATCATTAATGAAGATGTTGAATAGAACCGGCCCCAGGACCGACCCCTGGGGCACTCCACTCGTTACCGGTTGCCAACCAGACATCGAGCCATTGATTCCTACCCGCTGAGCCCGTTGATCTAACCAGTTTTCGATCCACCTTACGGTCCACTCATCCAACCCATACTTCCTTAACTTGCCAACGAGAATGTTGTGGGAAACCGTATCAAAAGCCTTGCTAAAGTCAAGGTATATCACATCAACGGCTCTTCCCGCATCCACAAATCCAGTCATCTCATCATAGAAGGAAATCAGGTTGGTCAGGCACGATTTGCCCTTGGTGAATCCATGTTGACTGTTCCTGATCACTCTATTTTCCTCCAAGTGTTTCAGGATGGATTCCTTGAGGACCTGCTCCATGATTTTCCCAGGGATTGAGGTGAGGCTGACTGGTCTGTAGTTCCCCGGATCCTCCTTTTTCCCTTTCTTAAAGATAGGTACTATATTTGCCTTTTTCCAATCCTCCGGGACCACCCCCGTTCGCCACGAGTTCTCAAAGATAATGGCCAGTGGCTCTGCAATCACTTCAGCCAACTCCCTCAGCACCCTCGGATGCAGTTCATCCGGCCCCATGGACTTGTGCACTTCCAATTTCATTAAGTGTTCCCTAACCTGACTTTCCATCACTGAGGGCCACTCTTCTCTCCAGTCCGCGTTACCCCGTGTAGTAGCCTGGGAGCTGGCCCGCCCTGTGAAGACTGAAGTAAAAAAAGCATTGAGTACTTCAGCCTTTTCCGCATCATCCTTTTCGGTAACGGCCGAACGGTACTTCTGACAGCTTCCACCTTTTATGATGCCCTCTTCATCGGGCTTTAAAAGGTGTTCCGATTGCAAGGACTCTATTCCCGCATCTGACGGACACGACAAGTGTGTCCGCTGTCTGGGAGACTCGCACGTTCCCCAAAAGTGTTTTCACTGCGGGAACCTAAGTGCTAGAGCCAGAAAGGAGAGAGATCTCAGGCTAAGGATTTTCCTCATGGAGAAATCCTTAGCCCCTGGCTCATCGGCTAATGGGGACAGGCAACTCACTGATACACCGGCAAGCCGGCGTTCAAGCGCCCCGTCACCGGCGCATACCAGCCATTCGAGAAGGGATCGCTCCCCTTCAAGGAACAGAACAAAAAAGTCAGCCCAGAAGGCATCTGGTTCCTTGGGCTCAAAGGCGGTCGCAAAACATGGGAGTGACAAATCCTCCCATGGGAAACAGGGAATCAGAGGCACAGGCTCCTCTTCCCCCGCACTGGCGACCCTGAACACTGCGGCTCCCAGCATTCAGGCTGACCGCGCTAACCCGGCGCCGGCTACGGCCCCGGCTGAAGCCCCGGCACCGCAGGCGCCGCAGGTGCCGCAGCTAGACCCGGCACCGAGCTCCCCGCACCGCATGGAGGGGGCTCAGAACTCCACTGCTCCGGCACCGAGCGTGCCTACAGAACCGGCTCCACGTAAGAGAGCCAGGAAAGAGAGACACATTTCCCCTGCTTCCCCCTTTGCAGAACGCTCCAGGAGGCGCTGTTCTCAGCCTCACACAGACCGGGGACACTCATGCTGCTCATACAGAGGCAGATCCCCGGCCAGATCTCTGTACTCGCACGCAGAATCAAGACGACATCACTCCCCATGCTGTCGCCACAGCACACCACATTATCGTTCGTCTGATAGGTGGGATCACCAGTCAAGCTGTCACAGCATGCGTTCAAGTACACATTATCACAGTCGTCATCACTCTCGCTCTCCACTCCGGTCACCTAGCCGCTCTCTCTCTACCCTTTCTGAGCACTCGTCAAGATCTCCTCTATCAGTGCATACTGCTGTGAACACTTCCCAGCTACATCAACAAACCACGGAAAACAAGGATGCAGTAATTCCATCATCATCCTCATCCTCCGATGATACAAAATTGTTCAATGAATTATTCAAGAGAGTGGCCCAGGAACTGGAAATCCAGCTAGAAGAAGTTGCAGAGCCAAGGCATAAACTCCTTAAGATTCTACATTCTTCAACATCCTCTAAAATAGCTATGCCTATGAATCCAGCACTTATGGATCCGGCCAACGTCATCTGGCAAAGTCCAGCTACCATACCACCCACAAACAAAAGAAATGACAGAAAGTGGTACATTCCCTCGAAGGGCATGGAGTTCCTATTTACACACCCTCCAGCGAACTCCCTAGTAATGGATGCAGCAAACCAAAGAGGAAAGCAACAAAATTTTAAGGCAACTCCCCACGATAAAGATTCCAAACGCTTAGACTCCCTGGGTCGAAAAATCTATACATCAGCCACGTTACTCCTGAGAATTGCCAACTATACTGCTCTCCTTTCAAACTACAATCATTTAATATTCGAAAGACTATCCCAGCTCACAGAAATCCTTGCTGACAACGGGAGAGAGCAACATAAGAGCCTGATAGCGGAAGGACAACTAATCTCAAGAACATCCCTTCAAGCTTCCTTGGATATAGCAGATACAGCAGCTAGAGCACTGGCCACAGGCATTGTCATGCGAAGGGCATCATGGCTTCAGACAGCAGGTCTACCTAGAGACCTTCAGACAAAAATAGAAGATCTGCCTTTCGATTAAATTAATCTTTTCGCCGAAAGGACGGACACACTAATGCATGCCATGAAGGATTCGAGAGCCACCTTGCGAACCCTGGGCATTCACACCCCCATGTTCAAAAGGAGGCAAACGAGATACCAACCCTTCAATCGCAGGTATCAGCCTTACTACTCTCAGAACCAACAAAGACACGATCCCCCATCTAGGGGTAGACAGAGAGGCTTCAGACGTAGACAGACCTCCAACCAGTCCACCAGTTCTCAACCGCAACCTCAAAAACCTCAATTTTGAGGTGTTGGTCGAGGGTTTGAGACTTCCTCCTTGTGCAGAGACATTAAACCAAGTAACCTTAAACTTCGAATTCTGTCTCAGGCAATTCCATCCGGCCTGGTCTTCCATCACAGCAGACAAGTGGGTCTTGGAGATCGTCAACAAAGGTTATTCCATCCCATTAACTTCCCGCCCTCCTCCTCATTACCCTTCCCCGTCCCTTTTCAGGGACACCAGTCACGTACAACTCCTTCAACAGGAAATCAAACAGCTCCGCGACATAGGAGCAATAGAACCTGTTCCCATTCAACACATGGGAAAGGGGTTTTACTCTCGCTATTTCATAGTGCAGAAAAAATCAGGCGGATGGAGACCTATTCTCGACCTCAGACCCTTAAACAAGCACGTCAAGAAGCAAAGGTTCAAGATGGTTACTCTAAACAAAATAATTCCGATGCTCAACCAAGGAGAATGGTTCTCTTCCCTCGACCTCAAAGACGCATACTTCCACGTCACCGTTCACCCTGCTCACAGAAAATTCCTTCGCTTTGCAGTGAACAATCAACACTACCAATACAAGGTAATGCCCTTCGGCCTATCCACAGCCCCAAGAACTTTCTCCAAGCTCCTTGCAGCGCCTATAGCCTTTCTCAGGATGCAAGGAGTAAAGATTTTCCCTTATCTAGACGATTGTCTGATTTCAGCACATTCCAAAGATGCCGCCACCAAGGCCACCCATCTAACCATATCACTTTTCAACAAGCTGGGACTCAGAGTAAATATGGACAAATCTATCATAGAACCAGTGAAGAAAATTCTCTTCATAGGAGCTCTATTGAACTCCGAGACAGCAATGGCATCTCTTCCCAGAAACAGATTCGATACAATCCGAGAGCTGATCAATCTCGTAAGAGCTGCACCAGTTGTCACCACTCGTACTGTGTTGCAGCTTCTGGATCACATGGCGGCCTCCACAAGCGTAGTTCCCAATGCCAGACTGCATATGCGAGCGTTACAACACTGGTTAGCAACAGTGTACAGACCAAAATACCACAACTTGAACAAGAGAATAACAATTCCAAAACAAATAAAGGACTCCCTGGATTGGTGGTCCACATCAGGAAATGTCATGGTAGGCATACCATTTCTACAGTTGCAACCCACAGTCCTGCTCACTACGGATGCCTCCACACTAGGCTGGGGAGCTCATCTAGACCAACTAACTACGCAAGGCCTGTGGACAAGGGAGGAAGCCACCCTACATATAAACGTGCTAGAACTAAGGGCAGTCCGCTACGCCTGCGAATGCTTCCTTCCACTAATTCGCAGCAAAGTCATAAAGGTCATGACGGACAACATGGCTTGCATGTTTTACATCAACCGACAAGGGGGAGCACGGTCACCAGCCCTTTGTGCAGAGGCAGTAAGACTCTGGAACTGGTGCATACATCATTCAATTACCATCACAGCATCCTACCTACCGGGAAAACAAAATGTAACTGCGGACATTCTAAGCAGGAGTTTTCCACCCAACCACGAATGGGAGATCGACAATGGCCATCTAACACGCATATTCGAACGCTGGGGAAATCCAACAATCGATCTCTTTGCAACCTATATCAACCGGAAATGCCACCGGTTTTGTTCCAGGGCGGGCTTGGGGCCCAAATCTATGGGGGATGCCTTTCTAGTAACATGGCCCCAGACCCTCCTATACGCCTTTCCCCCAATTCCTCTAATACCCAGAGTCCTCCAAAAGATCAGGAGAGACAGGGTTCGAGTAATACTGGTTGCGCCAGCCTGGCCAAGACAACCATGGTTTGCAGAACTACTTGCTCTATCGCGACGCAAACCAATAACTCTACAACCATTCCCGAGTTTACTGACACAGAGTTCCGGGCGGACTCTCCACCCAGAAATCGAGAAACTACACCTCACAGCATGGTTCCTCGATGGTTCCGACACGACGAGCTGCAGTGTTCAGAGGCCGTTCGTCACATCCTTCTTAACAGTAGAAAATTGAGCACTAGGAAAACTTACCTGTTAAAATGGAAAAGGTTCCAAAGCTGGTGCGACTATAGGGACATCTCGCCAACATCATCCTCGATCCCTCACATCCTCGATTACATCCTGGAACTGAAACAGTCAGGGCTCTCCTTTAACTCCCTGAAGGTCCATTTGGCATCAATCTCAGTTTTTCATGACCAACTTAATGGCTCATCAATCTTTACTAACCCCATAGTGAAACGTTTTTTAATGGGCATTCAAAGAGTCTTCCCTACTGTACAAACCCCACCACAACCCTGGGACTTAAATCTAGTCCTTAATACGATAATGAAATCCCCATTCGAACCCCTGGCGACCTGCTCCCAATACTACATGTCCATGAAAGTAGCCTTTCTGGTCGCTATTACATCTGCACGAAGAGTCGGAGAAATTAACGCCCTCACAACAGATCCTCCGTATACTGTGTTCCAAAAGGACAAAGTTACATTACGTCCTCATCCCAAGTTCCTGCCCAAGGTTGTGTCCCACTTCCATATTAACGAACCCATATATCTACCTACCTTCTTTCCGAAGCCTCACAAGAATCCACGGGAAACCGTCCTCCATACGTTGGATGTCCGACGAGCGTTGTCCTTCTACCTGGATAGAACAAAATCATTTAGAAAATCGAACAGACTATTTGTCTCCATCGCAGAGAGATGCAGAGGCCTACCAATATCCACCCAAAGATTATCAAAATGGATAAAGGAATGCATTATAACTTGCTACCAACAAAATAAAATACAACCCCCAGTCAAAGTCAAGGCACATTCCACACGAGCGATGGCGGCCACCACAGCATTCCTAAATAACGTGCCTCTTGCAGACATATGTAAGGCTGCCACTTGGACCTCTCTGCATACTTTCACAACGCATTATGCAATTAACAAAACTTCTTATAATGATGCCAGAGTGGGATCGGCGGTGCTTGCCACTATACACCGAAGTCCCTCCTCCATGACTGATAACGGCTAACAAGTCACCTGGTGTGGAGCACACACAGGGACATCGCTCGAAGAAGAAGAAGGGGTTGCTTACCTGTAACTTCTGTTCTTCGAGATGCGTGTCCCTGTGGGTGCTCCACTACCCTCCCTCCTTCCCCTCTACTTCGGAGTACTTACCTCGTTGCTCCGCGGTGGAAAAGGAACTGAGGGACGGAGGGGGCTGCGCGCGCCACGACTGGCGGGAATGGTCGCGAGCCGCGACCGGCGCGTGCAGCCCCCTGCAGCACTACTGCTTTAAAGCCTCCGGTCTTCACCGCGGGACGCGATGACACCTGGTGTGGAGCACCCACAGGGACACGCATCTCGAAGAACAGAAGTTACAGGTAAGCAACCCCTTCTTTTTAATGGTGAGATGAATTAACCATCAGGACAATTTTATCAGGTGTTGAGGTGGATTCTGTTACTGGCCATTTTAAAATCAAGATGGGATCTTTGTCTAAAAGACCTGCGTTAGGAATTAGTATGAGGAAGTTTCTCTGATCGGTGCTCTACAGGAGATCAAGCTGGGTGTTCATCACAGTCCCTTCTGGATTTAGAATCTAGGAATTAGATTAATCTGACTGAATTCTTCAGACTCTCTGCATTTTGTACAGGTAGCCAGATGCCAATTGCTGTTGACTTCTGAGCCCATAAGATGTCTGTCAAACAGCTGGAAGTAATTGAAAGAAAGTCCGTGTTCTTTTGTTTAACGAGACAAAGCCTATTGTATACTATGCTTGTGCAAGAACGATGGTTTTTTTACTGTGCTGTACCGAGGGATAACAGATTGAACTGTTCATTTGAGAAATTGCTTTTCTAGGCAAAAGAACAAAACACCGTTGAAACAAATGTGAAGTGTCATGGAAATCGTTCTCCCCTATGCAGGGGGTAGTGCTTACAACGTTTCTCTGACATTTTGATGCAGAGGGTAGTTCTTGAATAGGTATTTACAGTGCATATCTGTAAAAGAAATACTTTATAACATTGGAGCCATCCTTCTGATGCCTGTTTGAAGGGAACATTCAGGGTTCATAGATGCCAGAATATTCTTTACAAAGGATCATAATGAGTTGTAATATGCTGAAAATTAATGGTATACTTCTCCTGACCACGAGTTTGGGTGAAAAATCCAGTTCTTGCCGCTAAAGTCAAATCGAAGCACATACCAAGCAGAGAATCTGTCACTTTGAGTCTTGGCAAATCCGTTCTTGCCTGCATCTCTGCCTGTGCCCTCTCACCCGTCTGCTCCCTCCAATGCCTTTTGATCCCCTTCCTACACTTCTTAGCTTTGTGCTCCCTGTGTGTCAAGTGCTTCTCTCCCCAATCCTTTGCGTACCCTTGAGAAACGCCTCCTTTCTGTGATACGTTTGGATTGACCTCGTAATCCACAATATCTTTCTCTGTCCCTTTGTGTTCTATGTGTCTGAGTTGTTTTGTAAGATCTTTGGGACCAGGGGTGTTGGCACTGTGCTTTGTAAAGTACTGGTGTTTGGTTTTTGTTTGCCTGGCCCTACGTGAATAAACCCCTTTGTTCCCTGCTAGGCTGCAGAAGGCACTTGGTTCATGGGTTTGGTGGCTGTGGCAAATGTTAGGGTTCCTTATTCAATATATTCCTGGCTTCGTGTGTGTGAAATTCGTCCCACAGCAACATTTTCACATGAAAAGGAATTTTACTGCAGAAGCGACAGTAATGAAGCTGTCGTTGAGACTTCCCCTGCCAAAGGTAACGTGGAAACAAAATGCATGATTGTGCCACTAGATATTCATGTTTCTGTGCTTGCTGGAATTAGTGTAGGCAGCGTTACACACAGCATTTTTGCTTCCTACTCTGAATTCACTAGTCCCAAAGTTTGACAGGCTGATCTGAGGATTTAGCTGTTGGAAGCCCTTCAATGGATCCTGAGAGCTTAAGGATTATCTAAGTAGAGGCTCAAGTAACTCTGAGACTTGGCAATCAATCCCTTATGTATCTTTTTACCAAAGATGGAGAACTGATTGACAAATGGAATCAAACTAGTATTTTAAAAATGTCATTGTTTTTCAATGGGTGGAAAAATGAATCGTTCCCCAAAGAGCCCACATTGCATGGATGGAGTGTGTAGACCAACATGCCTTCATGTTCATTTAAAAAAAAAGAGTAAAAATAGTTGTGTGTCCTCCAACTGCCCTTGAATCACTCTGCTAATTTCTGGAGATTTACAGTAACCCTTTTATATTTTCATAATTTTTCTCCTTCCTGGTGTGCTGTGAAAAACCAACACTCCCATTGCTTTCCTGGTACAATTGATCATTTTCTCCTACCAATGCACAAAGTCCTGTCAAATACACACAGTAAACTGAAATCCTATATACTCTCATCTCCCCCCCCCCCACCTCCACAAATCTCAACTTCTGTAATTGTTACTGTGTCGTAATATTATTCCAGATCAGTGGGCCATGTTGTCCAGTATCATTTGACTAGCTGCTGCAAAATTAATTTTTTTTTACAGTAGTGCCTAGAGCCCTGTGATTCTAGCATCATATACATGCACAGAAAGACAGACCTGACCTCAAAGATGGGCAAAGGTTGGGGGGACATGGGAGGTATATATATGTGAAATTACTTGCTCAAGGTCACACAGTAGGTCATGAGTGCATTTGGGAACAGAACCCAGGTGTCTGGGATCTCAGTCCAGAGACACTTCCTCTCGATAATCCTGCAGTAGGCAATTATGGGAAAACCTAACGGCAGGGAAGTTTCCTCTTCTCTCTCATTAAAATTTGGCACTTACTCTGTGAAGTAAGTGAGTTTATATCCTTTTCAAAACGCTTGGATGTGGTATTTGTGTACTTTAAAATCCTTTTTATTGCAGTTTTGGATGTTGTCAGTATCTGTAAACATATATATATAATATATAAAAATTAATCTTGCTAGTCTTTTGGCCTTGTGGATAGTAGAGTTTTCCTCAGGAAATTTGTACCTTATGTAAAAAAAAATTCTTGTTGGATATGTTTTTTGTCTTTTAATTTCAGTGTATTTTCCCTTTTTATATTAAAAGGACCAATAGAAGTACGCCATGTGCTTTGTACTCTAACAGCAGGTAAAAAAGGATTTGGACAGAACTACTGTATGATCTTCCCATTTCTTTATATTTTGTTAATGATAATATTTTCCTGTATGTTTGCCATGTTGTATTGGGGGACAGATGGGAGGTAATAAGGATTAGGAAAGAAGAGGAACTTACTACTGAGATTAAATATTTGATTAGTCTGAAAAGCAAGAAATAGTCTCTACTACAAACCTCCCTCCCCAGAAAAGTACCACATGCTGTTTAAAGTTGAACCAGAAATCTTTTTAAAAAATCAAAGCCAAAATTATTAGAGCACCACTGGTCTGCTCAGGATACTTAGAGGAAACCAGAGTCCTGTCCTGAGGATCTTAAATTGGAGGCAGAAAATACAGTTTAAGCATACATCGTGTGAAGTATGTGAAGGCTGAAATGTAGGCAGGTTGGAGAAGGTCCCAGTACGGAGGTGGTGTGTGTAAAGCAGTTTCAGGCCACCAACCAGGCACACAGGTTACTTTGCAGGGCCAATAGCTGCTGCTTGTTGTTGCAGGTAAAATCGGTGCTGACTCCAAGTCAGATCCAAGGGAGAGGTTTATTTCACTATAGGTGTAAAATGTCACCCCCCAGTGAGCAGTTGGGGAAGTAAAAGGCACAGAGAGAGGAAGCATGCAAACAAAATGCAAAGATTTAAGTCTTGGTACACTTTTATACCCACATTGACATCCTACTTCTATCAACAGCCCCATCTGTTCGTTACATAATAATGATAATTTATGACCAAATATGAAATTCTTCATTATGCTCTAGATTAAATAACAGGTTCTATTTAACAATAACAAAGCTGTTAATCTTATTATTTGACAGGGACTTCCCTTGTTTACCCTGATTGTATTTAGTAGGTCACAAGAATGTTGCCTTTGTACCCAAATCAGGAACACTTAAGAGACAACAAATCCTGCGTCTTGGCAGAGTTAGACTAGATGATCCTTGCGGTCCCTTCTAACCCTCTGATTCCAAAAACTGAATAACAGGATATTTAATAAGTTGCGAAGGTTTTGTTTGCCCTCCTTCCCAAAAGGGTTATTCAAAGGTCTTATTAAATTAAATTAGACCAACAATTTTATTGTTTACACATGTGCTTGTCTATTACTAGCTAACATATGATCTATTAAATACACATAGGTCCTTTTCAGCTGATGGGAGGCAAGTTCACCTAATTGCTGTTTCACTTCCTTGCAGTATATGGGCTTATTAATTTAAAAATAGGCCTTTATATATCACGGTCACATCCATTTTCCTCTCAGTGTAGGTTCATTCTATACAACAGCTATTTCATTTTCAGAGGCAACTGCTTCAGAAGAGATTGGCAGGAATGCACTCACAACTTTGCACTTTCACTGGCATTCTGTTTCTTTTGTTTCTTGGGTTTTTTCTCCTTTACCCTTCACATAAAATACCTCTGGTCACAAGGCATTACATGGTTGCCTTTAGTCTGTGTTTCTGCACACACTAGAATGGTGGCTGTTGATTCTCTACATCTGCTGACCTGGCTTTTGGGCCATTGGATCCATGTACTTACAAATCCCATAGCCCTTATTTTGACCCGTACTATCTTACTTCTGCAAGAGTATTTGGAGACCTCATCCTCCTCAGCCACCGTTTCTGAAGTTCCTCCATTACAGCCGTACCACTGGTATTTGCATGGGCCCTCTGGCCCAGGGGACGGTGAAACTGGAAGGGTCACGTAGAGTAATAGTAGAAGAGAGACAACATGCGATAAATAAATCTGTTACTCTTTAAAAGTGCCACGGGACTCTGTTGTCTTTCTACAATAGACTAACACGGCTCCCCCTTTGGAATAGTGAGAAACTTGATGATCTAAATTGTTAGTGTGAAACTGAAAATCCAGTTACTATATTTTGCATTTGAAGTCATTAATAGATTCCAAGGCCAGAAAAGATCTGTGTGTTCATCTGCTCTGACCTCCTGTATAACACAGGCCATAGCACTTACCCGAAATAATTCCAGAGCAGAGCATTTAGAAAAACATCCAGTCTTGATTTAACAGTCATTAGTGATGGAAAATCCATCATGGTCCTTTATAAATTGTTCCATTGTTTAATGACACTCACTGTTAAGGATTTGTCTTATTTCTAGTCTGAAGTTGTCTAGCTTAATCTTCCAGCTATTGGATCATGATTTATCTTCTGTGCCAGACTGAAGACCCCATAACATTAAATATTTATTCCCCATGTAGGTACTTATAGACTGTAATCAGTTGCCAAGGCATGCAAATTTAACCACAACTTGACTGGCTGATCAAAAGGTTGGCTGCACGTTCACCTATGGTACAGCATAAGTATGGTCTGAGACACCTTTCAGGCTCTGGGTCTGCTGATAAATGAGCAAAAGCCAACTCTGATCCCAGTTAAGAGAACAGAGTTCATCAGGACAGTGTTTGACTCGGCCCAAGTCAGAGCCTTTCTGCCAGAGGGCCAATTTCAGAGTAGGTTGGACCTGATATCCAAAGCCATGTTGATTTGCATTAATTACATTAACTTTCTTTAATTAATTGAATCCCATATCAGCTGCTCCATTATCTTGGCCTGGATCAACATCAGGCTGACAGGACTTAAAACTTTCTGGGTCATTCTGTTTACTTATTTTTAAAAATTAGTGGTCTTTCAGTCTTCTGGAACTTCCCTGTGCATCAAGATTTATTAAAATCAACATTAACGGACACACTGCCTCCGCCACTTCTTTTAGAACTTCTAGATGTAAGTTAATGACGTGCTGATTTAAAAAGTCTAACTTTATTAGTGTGTTTAAACATCATCTAGAGAAATAAGTGGAATAGGGAAGACGGTTATCACTACCATATGATGAGGCTATATTTCCCCCCTTCAGTACAGAACAGAAATATTTATTGAACACTTAAGTTTTTTCTGCACACGTTGATAATTCAGCAACTTCCATCTAATAAGACTGTAATGGGTCTTGGGCCATCTGTCCCTGTCTGGCCCCTGGTGTCCAGGACTTCAGAGGACGGACCACACATCTCTGCTGTCACCCCTGTGCTTTATTTACAGTGTCTTACAGCAAGCCCTTCTTCCTGGCAGCTTCAGTGTAGCCCAACTCTGGCCCCCCTCAGTCTTGGGGCTTGTTCAGGTAGGTCCCTTGAAGTCTTGGGGTTGTTCACCTTCCCCAGGCTCCCGCAAGCAGACTAACTGCCTCAGCCATGCCCCTCCCTTAATTTTCTGTGTAGGCGTTTATATTCCTAGCTGGGCCAGCACCCAGCTGTTCCCTCTTGGCTAATTAGGGTCTGCCTCAGCTCCAATTAGCCAGTGCACCTGCACCAGCCCTCTGAGCCAGGGCTTACAGAAGAACCAAGGGGTTTATCTCCTCTGCCCTTCTATACAGACCAGTACACATGTTAGGATCACTTTTGTTCCTAATGTACTTTTTAAAGCTCCTTCTTATTGTCCTTAACTCTGCTGGCCATAGTTTGTTTTGTGTCTTTTGGCTTCCCTTATCAGTTTTCTGTAATTCCTAACTTCTGATTTATATTAATTCCTAGCATCTTCCCCCTTTCTTCCGTTTGTTATATATTATTTTTATAGCTGCCTTTCTTTCCCTTGCAAACCAGGTGATTTTTTTTTAACCTGTACTGCTTTCTTTCTTGATTGTGGCTTTTTGGATATCTAGTTAGGGTGCTCTTAAATGATTTCTAATTATCAAGAATGTTTTTTTCCGGGTTAAATTCTTCCTCTCATCTGATTTGGTCAGTTGTTTTCAGCTTTGTGAAATGGACTCTATGGCCCATTGGGTTTTCAGATTACAGACAACGCTTCACTGAGGTCCTGGCAATACATGCCTAGGTCTCCATTGGTGTTTTCGGTTTAGGGAACTGAGTACTGGAGCTTGGTGGGAATGGTTGCTTTGAAGTACCTAAAATTAAATAATGACTCGACGTGCCTTCTGCAGGCTTGAAAAATATATCGAATAATTTTACAAAATACTTGCTTGGGTAAAAAGAATCTTTGTAAACTTCAGCTTGAAGTTACTAAATGGTGAGTAGAATCCAATTTTGGCGTCTGTATAACTGATCTGGGAAGACAAGCACAGGGCTGACCAGTGATCAGATGCTAGTGGTGTGTTTAGATTAGAGTGCTAATTTCTTATATTTTTGGGAGTTCTGACCCATGGAAAAACAAACTAATGAAAGTTTTTCTTTCTTCATAAATTAGAAACATTCACTTCTGAAAGAAAAAGAACCATGAAGTTCAAGGCAAAATGATGGCATTTATTATCTTGAATTTCCACGACTGGTTAATTTTGTCTGTGTGGGTGGCTAAATAATCCTTCTGTTTCCGAAATCTTCCCGAGGAATTCTTTATTACTTCAATGAGACAGACACCCACTGTGGAAAGTTTAAATGGTCAACCTGAATTCTCTCCGATTGCCAAGCTCCAAGCTGCTTACAGTGATGGCTGATATTAAGTATTTTGCTTTGGGGATTTTTCATTTCAAAATACTTAAGCAGTGTTAATTCTCCTCAGGATGACTTGTCCAGGCACCGGTTCTAATTAAGAAGTTTTCTCGTGTGTGTTTCTCTAGAACCTAAACTTGCTTTCAGCTTAGTCTTTCTGGCTACAGACAGAGTCTTCCCAGCGTGACTTGGGCAGTGCTACCTGATTGACCTTGCAGAAGAGCCTTCCTTGTGGGCAGCTTTCTCGTCGAGTCTGCAGAGGAAGTCTTCCTAATGTGACTTGTGGCTTCCTGAGTAGTTCTTGGCTCCTAGGTTTTTGCTGAAGCAACTGGAGTATGGCCTTCTCCCAGTAATATCTTTTGTGATCACTTTAAATTCTGCAGGCTTTCAAAGCTCTTTAGAAGCTGCTGAGGAATCGCTTTGCTCATCAGCGAAATAACCACCCGTGGAGAGAAACTAGGTAGCTGTTCAGTAGCATACACTAGGCCAGCTCATGCATGCTGGGTGATATCTCAGCGTCTGCCAGGGCTGGGTCTTTTGGCCTTTAGACAGCAAGAGCTTCGTGAGTCATTTTTTCCTCATTGCTTTCCTTTCCAAGAGCAACCTCTGCTTCTCTCCAAAAAGGTTAAGAACAGTAAACTTACCTCCAGCTCTCAGGAAGCAAATATAAAGTGGTGGGTGAGGCTGAACGTTAAGCTGAGGGCCTCTGGATTGGAAGACTGAGAGTAATCACATTGGCGTGCCCACCCAGGCAGAATTGTGGCGGTGTAAAGGTTGACTGAGTCTCTGAATTCTCAACATCTCAGCCCAAAGACAGGTTTCAAGCTTGAAGATTTCAGCTTGAAAAAAAAAAATGTGTGGGAGGGAGTAAAATCAACCTCACCTCAGACTGGGTATTGGTCAGTTTTTGGAGCAAGCTAAAGTGGCATCATTAGGAAAGGCTATTTCTTCTCCCTTTCGCATGGTCCTTTGGAAAGCTGAGGCTTTTAGGAGCTGAATGTTGCGAATACCTTGGGTTCAGTGGCATGTGCAGAACAAATGTGAATCAAACACAAAAATAATTCCTTCAAGAATTTTATTGATTGATGTGGTAGCGCAATACTACGCTGTTTACAATAGAGAGTGAAGTGGGATTTTGGGTTTGCTGGGAAGTTGACAGCTTGCGGTTCCGAGTGAAATTTCTGCCTTTTGTGGGACGACAGAATAAAAGCTGTGTTCTTGAAATGGTTATTTATAAGTGATTTGAAAGTTTGTTCCCTTTCCAGGCTGGAGAGCCTGCCAGGATTGCGGTTGCTTCAACGGTGAAATTTTGGATATGAAAAAAATCACAGAAGTCTGTTTGCATTAGAATAACAAGATAAGAACCTCATGGAGGCTTGTGGGGCACTCAAATGAAATGCAGTTGTGAATGGATTTCTCTCACTCCCTTTCTCACGGGGAAGGCATTGGGAAGTGAGCAAGAACCTCAAATGAGCTAGATAAACAGAAGACTGATGTGCTCAAGGGTGGTGTAGGGACTGCAGGGAACATTGAAGCCTCTGGTAGGGCTTGGGCCATAGTGATAGCAGTGGGATGGAGAATCTTGGAAATTCCCCCTTCCATTGCTGCTTAGCCCCATCAAATATGTTTCCTGGCACGAAAAGCTCAGTCACTTCCCAGCCAGCGAATACAGTTGTTCCATCTCTCCTTTGTTTTTTGAAGTGTGCCTTTTCATTAGCTAATTGTCTTACAGCACATTATTTGCTGCCATCTGCAGCTTTGAGATGCTTTTGTGGGTGGTTCAGCTGTATTCCATACACTCACGCAGTCCAGAAAGATACCCGAAGAACTTATCTCAGGCAAGATGCATTAGGGAAGCATCTGTAAGGAAATAATCAGATAACAATAACCAGTTTTCCATTCTGGCTGTTGACCCCTTTCCCCAAGAGAGAGGGATAACGTAGCGAGCAGTAGTGAAAATTTCATATGAATGGAGAAAGTAGTAGCTCGGAAGAAGGTTCTCCCTTCCCTAATATTAATAGCATTAATGTAGTTTGTGTTCATCTCTTGGGACACCTTTCTGCCCAGGGATGATTTTTCAAAGGAATGAAGGTTGAGCCCGTAGTGTTGATGGGTAACAGGTGGCAGCTTGACAAACCTGCTTGGTGGTGCCGAAATGCCCTTTCCTCCCAGTAAATCCCCATGGAATGGACTCCGAGGGCTTTGAAATCTTATGGAATCTGTTTATTTGCAGCTGTGTCTCAGTGGTGCAGTGCTTGAACCGTCTAGCAGTGGAGGGAAGAGTGGTCTTGGGGCCAGGTGTGCAGGATGGAAAGAAATGCATGAACTTAGTGATTTAGTGGGAGTGGTCCTGCTTTTTAGCAGGGGGTTGGACTAGATGACCTCGTGAGGTCCCTTCCATCCCTATGATTCTATGAAAACACCTTTGCAAAACTGACTACTTCAGGAAAGAGCCAGCTGCACTACTCTCATCCAGCGGCTACCATGGTTTTCTGTGTGTTTTGAGGCTTGGAGCCATATGAGAGTCTGGCTGCAAAGCCTGGCTTGCAATGTACAAGGCAGGTGTGTGCTCATTTTTCATTGCCGAATGCAGAGATCTTTGCTGCAGGTGGGTGGGTTGGGGGTGGCCAGAGCCCATGGCCCAATGTACATGTCTAACCTACTTCTGGTGTTTGCAAGAGGAGAGGTGTAATCCAAACGTTTTGGATTAGAAGAGAGGTCAGCCTCCGGAATGGCCTCTGTCAGCATCCTGATTTTTATACACGTACACAAGTGAAGCATTTTAACCTCCTCCTTTCTCAGGAGCAGCATAAATAGTTCAAGTTCCGGAGGGGGAGCTGCGTTAGTCTGTATATAGCAAAGCGTCTGACGAAGTGGGATTTTCTCTCGCGTAAGCTCAGGCGATAAATAAGTTTGTTGCCACCAGACTCCTTGTTTGTTTAGCACGTTTCAAGGGCCCATTCAAGGTGAAGTGCTCTGTTAACACCCCTCCGACCCCAGGGGGAAGGTTTCAGAATAATTTAGTGGCAGAGGGATCGCAGGTGTCTGAATTTCCTGTACCCACCTTACTGTCAAGCTGTCTGGAGTGGCTCAGAGTTGGAGCATGAGTACCAATTGCAGGGTAGAGCGTGAAGGACCAGGGCAGAAACCCCGAACTTGTCCTGCGTTCTATCTCTGGATACCACCAACCAAGCATCAGGTGTGAACTTGGGCACTCTCACATCCTTAATGTGGAATTACAGACAATCCCCTTGGTATGCTGATCTATCTTCCACCCAGGCGAGAGAAGGGTTGCACTTTTGGAGCAGAAGAAACATATTTGTGTCCCTTCTGCCATGTGAAATTGAGGCCTGGTGAGCTGTCCTGTGGCCAGTGTGAAGTTGTAGGTGGCCCTGGGTTTGTTATAAATTCTATAAGACTGCAGTAATGCCAGATGCCAAGAATTTGTTTATTGCTCCTAAGATCTAGTATAATGAACGTGTTTACAAGACTATTTTCAGATATTCCAGAAGGAATCAATCTGATTCTTTTGGGAGAACAATCTTTAAACCATCGGTCATACAAACAGAATGACTTGAGTAGTTTCCACCCAATTTAGTGAAGTCTTGGAGTCCTTCCAGTGCTGAAGAATAATAGTTTTTGTTGTTAAAGCTTTGTAAGCTTATTGTGGACATTTAAAGAATATGTGGTATCCTACAGTGTTGTGTATTAGAAGCCATAATTACGAATATTAGTACCAGATTAATATATGGAAACTCTGACATTTATGTGTGCTGCATATGTTCTATCAACTTCTTTAAGTCTTGGAGGAATGAAATTTGTGAAGGTTTCTTACAAGATTTTGAGGAGCTGTGTGCATTTTTAAAATTTTTGCACACCAAAGTGTTTGTGGGAATTCAGAAATATTTTCTGTTGCCTGTACTTCTGTGCCGTGTCATAGTATCTGTTCACAGTGGGATTTTAACCATAGCTTGTCACACTGAGAACATTCACAACTTTTATCCAAGTAACTGCACAAAAGTGTTCCTCAACCAAGAAAAATAAGGAAATTGTTGTGGTCCTTGTTAGAATTGCCATAGAAAATCACAGCAGGGCAATTCCCCAGACAGTGGCCAATGCCAAATGCTTTAGAGGAAGGTGAAAAAATCCTCACAACGGACAATTATGGAATAATCTTCTGAACCACCTTGAGGTTGGCTTAAATCCTGAATTTTGGAAGTTTATATTCTTTAGACCTTACTAAAACCCTCTTGAAATGTAACTGGAAGTTGTAGTCAACCAGGCACACATCCAGTTCTTTTTTTGTTCTTAGCCTCCATGATATATAATGGTGGTAAGCTCTACAGATTGTCATGTCATGTATTTAAGATACGATTGCCACCAACCCTTTCATTCCTCGAGTCTCCAGGAAGTAAAGATTAGTCTTCAGTTAAAGATTGTCATGTGATGAAACCTCCAGGAGTACGTCCAACCAAAATTGGCAGCCGTAGTTTAAAAAAAAAAAAAAAAAAAAAAGTGATTAGGCTTCAAATGTATAACTTTGATTGTCATTGAACACACCTCTTGTTTTTGTATTGTGATGGGTTAAATAGGAGTTGCTTTCACTTATCTAATGTTCAGTGATCTGCCGTATCTCTGCATTCTCAGTTTACTCCTGCCTTTTCTATCTGATTACTTTACCGATCTTGTCCTCTCTGCTACTCTTTGGGCTCTTTAATTTCTATTTTTCACAGCCTTCTCTTTGTCTACCCTGATTGACAGAATTAAGAGAGCCAGTCTTCATCTGATTGAGATTCTTCACCAGTTATTTCCTAGTTTCTCTCAAAATGTATATGTTAAGAGTTATGTTTGCTCACAAAAGCAGTGACTGCTGAAAATGTGGCTTCTGATCCCTGCCTGCCGAAATAGAGTATTTTCAGTCTTTGAGTGCCGCTAGCGGAGGAGAGGGAGAATTGGGCTGGTTAACCCATCGTTTCATGGAAAGCGATTAATGTCCCAATGTTGAGGTAGAAGCTGACTTTAAAAGAGTTGAGATTATTGAGGGAGACTTCCCTGGTATTTATGAAACAAGAATAGTTTTTTTTTTTTTTTTCTTGGCTTGATTGGATGATGTGGGAGCTGGCCTGTGTGGTTGTGGTCTGCTTCTGTAACGTTGCTCTGTGTTTGTCAGGTTGGGAACCAGGAGCTATTTCCAGAGCTTGGGAAGTGTAATCTGGATAGTTTGTCGGCCACGCCGCGTCAGCAGAGGGCAGGTGGTGTGACAGAGGCATACTTACGATATGGCATACTATAGTATTCACAACTTGCACAGGGCTCTCTAACTCTTTACCCATGGCACAGTGTGTTGTTACAACTCATTTTCCTACATGTTGCCGTTCTCCTCTGCTATCTTTGACCCCCATTTGACTTCATTGCACCCTGCTGTTACATCTTACACCTGTACATCCTTCCTTCAGACTTGTACGGAACTGAACTGTTTTGTGTCGGAAGTAAGCTGTCTGCTCCTTGGAGCAGGGACTGTCTCCGTGTGTGATTGCAGAGCATTGGATGTGCTGCTGGCATTCAATCGATAATGCTCTCTCCAGAGTCAAGCACTGTAAATTGTGTAGGACTGCTGGGGACTGGACACTTGGGCTGAAATCCTGGAAACAGATTTTTGTGGGCAGAGCACTGTAAAAGTGGGTCTGCCTGTGCTGGTCAATTTGCAGGATCTTGGGAATGGCTACCAATAAAGAGAACAACCTAACTTCTCCTTGGTTACTAACCTGTAATATCCTATGACTTCCTAATCTTGCTGAGGGAGATTTGTGGCTTGGCCATTTATTGGAGGCCTGTTGTACGAGTGATAACAGCTCCAGGGAGTTACGTTCGAATGATTTCTGAATTGAAAAAGAGCTTTGATTAAAAAATTGTGGTCAAAGAAAAGGCAACCCTCTTGCCCTACTCTCTGCATCTAAACAGTCTAGTATTCAGAAAGGATAAAAAAAGATCTTGTTCGTTTCATTTCCTTCCTCTGAAGAGCCAAAACCAAGAGTGTAAAACCAGACATAGACTCCACATGGTAGGATAGATGTCTCCTCTATGCAACCTTTCCTCTCCCCAGAAAAATGTACTTTTTGACAATTTCCTAAGGGGTTCTGCGGTTAACCCAGCTAATCCCAACCAAGAACAAAATTAACGAATTAACCTCAGGAGTTGCTTTAGATATGTCTTACTATTCGGGAACATAAACATTTCTCTGCAAAAATGCTATTTTAAAGAATGCTACGTAGAGTGACACAGCTGTGGAAAAGCTATTGGGTTTACAGTCCCTGTTGCAGGGTGTGATAAGCCTTATGAAATTTTAGGGACTGCTCTAGGTTAAGGGTCCTTAAGAGTGGTCTGTGAAGTTGATGGTCCATCCATTCACCTCACAACATTTTCTTTCGGAAAGTAGTACACGAACCAATAAAATTTGGGAACTGCTCTAGGTTGGTCAAGGCTTCCTGAGCTCTGTTGTAGCTTGGACCACATGTTAAGACTGAGGTAGTTTCGTGGAATTCCTGCTCGACCATTTGTGATCATGTGGCTCACAACATGTCTCTTTTGGGATCCCACAACACCCCCGTGACAATTCCAGTAATTGCTTATGTGGAAAAATAATGTTAAGAAAGTGGTTCAGTAGGTCGGCTTTTGCGTAATGCTAATGCAGCAGTAGCTGGCCATAAGGAAGAACTGGTGTCAAAAGTCTAGGCAGCTCCCAGCAGACCACTTGTGGTTCAGAGACCAAAGTTTGGGGACCTTTGGTGCAGATGATAGTGTGAATTTCACTTATTCCTTGCAGAGCGCACAGTCTGCATCGTAAGTGAATTATCTTCTCTTGCAGCTATTTAGTCCATCCGACATGAATACTGGGATAAAGAGCTTGAATTTAGCATGGATTATGTAATTAAAGGAAAGAATATCAGGTGGTTTAATAAGAGAAAGGGGTGATCTCGAGGGTAGAGCCCAGGGCAGGGGAAAGAGATTTTAGCAAATATTTGTATGACGATGACTCCTGGAAGCCCAACTGGAGATTTGGAAATCGCCCTGTTCTCGGCATTGAACATGTACACGTGGCTGCCCCAGTCTGAATAGACCAGACGAGAGAGGCAGAGTGAGTGGCCCAAGGTTACCCAGGTCAGTGCAGTGCGGGGGCTAGACACTGTCTCCTGAGTCCCTGACTAGTGATGAATTTGATCTCTTCTGATCTCTCCCACTTGAAGAGTGTAGAACGTCCTTTTTCCTTACCTTGGTTGCCCCATTCTTCTCTCCTACGCCAAGTGTTGAGAATTAATTTGTCAGTTTCTTAGTCTCTAAATGCAAGTCTACGCTTCAGTGAAAGACCTGCAGCGTGGCCTGTGGCTAGCCTTGGTCAGCTGACTTGGGCTGCATCTGTGAGGCTAAAAATTGCAGCGTAGGGTCCAAATTTTACACCAGCTGTCTCCAGCCTTTCGCCAGCAGATGGCGCAGCGCTCATAGGTTTCAATGGCAACTGTCCTACCGAAATAGATTGCGATCCACTGGTTGGGGACTGCTCCTGTAGACCTTTGGGCTCTGAAATTGCTCAGCGGGGTGATGGGTTTTCGAGTTTGGCCTTTAGCCTGAGCTGGAACATTTACCCTGCAATTGTAAGCCCTGCAGCTTGAGTCAATTGACCTGGGCTCTGGGACTCGGTGCTGCAGGCTTTTGTACTATTGTAGACGTCCGAGTAGATGAAGAGTGCTAGAGAAACTCAAAGCATTGGTGGATGAGTGTACCTTCTATATTTGCTATCTTACAGTGATGCTGTCAATTTAAAACAAAACTTGTCTGAAAATGTTCTATCCTTTTGTAATTAAAAACAACACCGAAAATGACTAATAGAACCCGCTTAGAGTAGGAAAACATTTATTTTTTTTTACTTCATTGTGTTTACCTTATGCATTTCAATACATTTTGTATACAGTTGGTTTCTCTGTTTGCATAGGTCTTCTGCAAAGCAAGAGAAAAGAGAAACCATTTTTCACCAGGCTCAAGTCCAACTTTCAAAAGTTGACTAGAATTGCAGTTCAGTGTGTCCCTTTTTAACTTGAGATGATTTAGAAATATTATAGACAAAAACCCCACTTTAATATGTTGCCTTAATTTTGATAGGTTTAAATAGCATCCAGTGACAGGTCTAGGACCACATCCCACAGTGGTTAGGTCAAATTCTGCCCTTAGATACACATGCAGAACAATTTCCATCAAAGTTATTTGGGGCTAGTCTTACAGCTTTGAGGCCAGGATTTGGGTCGATGCCCTCACATTTCTATTTTCATGTTCCTAAGAGATTTTAATAAAGATTTTATTTTTCTAAACCTCTTGTAGTGTGCAGTTGCTGAGATACTCTGGTGATGGTCTGGTATAAAAACAGATTCCAATTTGATTTTTTTAATCTAAGATCAATGTAACTTTTATAAAATGTACCTCTACAGTAAAAATAGCTGATGTATTGTACGTAAATCCCTATTGATTCCTAAAAGGAGTCACTGTTGTCCAAAAATCAAATTGTCTGAATCACACAGGATAAACTAGAAATAGTTCAGCTGAATAAATAATGCTCATATGTAAAATGAAGTGAAATAACATGAATAGAATTGGAAAAACATGCCAGTTACCAAGAAAAATACCATTGCATCCATATTAATTTTTCATTTTCATTTAGAAGAGAAACCATAATAAGTCTCTTTAAAAGGGATGTGAAGTTCTGAAATACAGCTGTTCCAGGTTCTGGTAGAGCAGTGCGTCCCTGTTCAGGAAAGCAGTAAAATACATCCTTGCACATTCACTTTAATGAGAATTTAAGCACATTCTTAAAGCTAACCACATTTTAACTGCTTTGCTGAATTGCAGTCCAAGGTCTTAATCTATTGTGTAGCATTGGAAAACAGTCAGCCCAGATTTGGCCCTGAGTCTAGTTTTGTTTCAGAAAGCAATGTTTTCCTAAAACATTAGAGCCACCAGAAACGTTTCCATAATTATTTAAATTAATGTAGAAACTACTGTTTTTAAACAGAACATTTTACTGCATTGAATGCAACTCATGAACACAGCTTTGAGAACCTGCAAGTCACTACTAAGTAATATCGATTTTATTTTTCCTTTTCCAAGTTTTAAAAAAAAAAGCAAATAGCTCACAAATATTACTAAATCAGCTGGGTTGTTAAAATCCTCAATTTTAATAATCTGACATGGTTACTTGTATTTACAATGTATGATTTCTAAATGATCCCTTACAACTACAAATGCATTTTAAAACAAAGCATTACATAATTTACCCCCTTTATTGCTCAAGTCCAAATTCATGATTTGTTTACTAGGAAACACATATTAGTGATACTTAACACACCATGGGGTGTGCAACTCCTTGCTTTGCCTTTAGTGTTAGAGAGGAAGATCTTAAGTTTTGGAGGGTTTTTTTTGAACTTCTGTCATTCTGCAGCATTACACAGTCACGCGTTTAAAAGTTTTTAGGCTCTAATTCAATCTGTGAATGAAAACTGTATTGTAGGAAGTTCAGAGAAGTGCTGAGAGCCTCAAGAATTCTTTCTAGGCCTATTAGGAAATTACATTTGTTGAGCTCTGTTGAAGCCTTGAGGGGAAGGGGAATGGATGAAGTCCCTGGTAATTGGAGAGGGAGGTGTGGTTAATGAACAGACTCAACTGGTTTTCATTATGCGAAGGTCCCCAGGTTAGTTAGAATGGACACTTTCACTGTTAGCAGCCTGGGGGCACAACTAGATCTGTTCCTCATTGACGGGTGGGGAGTCTTCTGCTCCCTGAAGTTTCCTCCATTTCTTCCATTCCACCCATCGCTGGTGGCTCACCCAACGCTCCTTGCTTGCTGCCATGCTTTTCGGAGGGAAATTCCCAACTTTGGACCCATAACAGTTTGGCTGTGTAATGTGCCCATCTCATTCTCAACTGTGGCCCAGGGCTGCATGTGCCTTTCAGGGACATTGTCTCCTCACTTCTGCTTTCCCTTCTTAGGTGTTTACAGTGGCTGCTTCCCCATCAAGCTTCTGAGAGCAAGCTAGGCTGAGTAAAGCCAGAGTCAAAGGAAGGGTCCATGGGTCTTTCTTCACCTCTCCTTAGTGAATGTCTTGCTTGGGAGCTTGAACACAGGGCTTGGCCAGAGTGCAGTTCCCCTCCTCAGCCCAGTCTGGGTGGGGTTGCCTCATCTTTCTCTCTTGGCAGGAAAGGAATCAGGCAACATTGGAAAAACTGGCTTTAGGAAGGAGCCATGAGAAAAGGCAGGATCAATGGGAGATTACACTTCACTCCGGCCTGCAGAGGTCAGCTGCTGTTGCCACCACCGCCTCCTTCCCTTGGATGGAGGGTGCTGGCTGAAGCATGAATGCTAAGTATACTGGAGAGACTCTGGTAAGGAGCTTTCTGGTCCAGCTCCCTCCCCTTGCTGCCCCCTCTACAACAGGCCTCCCAGGGAAATCCCTACTGTTGTGGTAGGCTGGGGCTTCCAAGAGAAACAGACACCCATCTAGCCCCTGTGTAGCCCATCCAGTAGACTCAGTAGAGGATGGAGCAGAGTTTCCGGGAATTCCTTCCTTGAACCCCAGGGCAACATCTTCCTTGGGAGATCCAGAAATGGCCCACGTGAGGAAGATGAGAAATTAAGATGAGTCTCTTTGAGGCCAGGGAAGAATGCTAGCCATTTGAAATATTTTTGGAGCAATATCTGAACTCAGTTTTGCTCTGCTTCCAAAGCAGGATCATGTTGGCAGTCAGTTGTTAATCAGATTGGAGGCTGATGGGTTGTTAGTCAGTGGCTGCATGCCTGAACTTCCCATGTGTGGGCTGCCCCAGTCGCTGCAGTTAACCAAGACACCCTTTCACGGATTGAATGAATTGACACATCCACGGATCCACTGAGAATGAAGGCACTTGGCTAAGTTATTGCATAGAAGTAAGATGAAAAGCCAGTATTTCTATATCTTACTACATCTTACATCCTACATTTTAGTATTCCTACATCTTACTATTGTCTTTCTTACTACATCCTACTATCTTACTACCAGCATACCTACGTTTTACAGCCCGCATCTTAGTTTTCCTTGACAAAGAAAAGAGCCTGGGGGAGAGGGGGCGTTGTCATAAAATAACGGACTGCGTAAGGGGTCGGTTGTAATACCAACACTTTTCAACCTTGTCGCAAATTACCAGCCCAACACCACCCCCAGGCATTTTATCGATGCAGGTGACCTCTGTCTGGCAGGTCAGGACTGGGATTTGAGTCACCTAGAAGAAATCCTAAATGCTGATCTGAAAGAAGTGGCCCGCTATTATAAAAGATGGAGACTTAAACCTAGTACCAAAAAAGACAGTTTCTAGCTTCTTAGATCTATACTACACAAAAGCAAATAAACACCTCAACATCTTCCTGCACAGAAACAGGCTGAACCACAACCAATGTGTAGGTGTTGCCCTGGATCATATCTTGACTTTGAAGTAAAGGATCTGTGGACTGCAGCATGATGAATAGGAAAATTGCGTCTCTGCAGTAGGGTAAACTCTGTTTTTTTTCCTCAGTGTATTTAATATAATATATAATTTAAAGAAAATAAGATTGAATTATTCCAATTGTGGAAATCGTTTTTCCCTGCTGCCAGTGACTACTGTTTCTGGTTTGTTAGAATTCAGAAACTTTTGGAAGGCTGAGCAGGGCGCTTGGTAAAGTGTCTCTCTAAAGCTGGCTTATTTGTCAGTCTTTACCATGATGAATGTACTAGATATTTATTTCATAGTAAATTTGAAACTTTTTGTTCAAATACTGAAAATGCATGATTACAGAATTTCATTGCATGAGTTTATCTAATTCAACATGTCTGAGGTTTTAAGGAAGTGATGAGAGGAAAAAATGGAAAAGACTAAAGTAATGAAAATAGATAATTCTTCTAAAGTAAAATACAAACACTGTCAAAAGTTCTTAATTTGTAAAAATAGAATTAATCTTTATCTGAAAAATTGTAGTAAAATTGCTTCTCCATATTCTTCAGGATCGAATGGTTCTGTTTGAGTGGTAGAATACAACACTGAGTTTTATCTCCAACTGAGACATTTTTGGTGTCACAGTTAGAGATTTGTGATGAAACCCCAGGCATTCAAGCAGCATTGTAACATCAGATTTCTTTAGGAGCAGCGTCTGATCATCCCTCAAAAATTCCACAGAGCAATTGGTGAGGAAAAGCAAAGACTTGAGCTTGATAAGGGAGCTCGACTTTCGGAAGTGTTGAAATTTACTCTGAGCACGAGGATGACTTTGATCAAAGCACAGCGCAAACTTAGAGGGTGGGAACTCTGTGAAAAGTCAGTACATTTACCGATTTTACGAATACTTGGGTATTGGCAGTGTCATCACCCAGTGGAAAATTGGATGCAGAACAAAACGCAAATGGGTGAAATGTAGCTGAGGGAACAAAGTCAAGAGTTAGTTCCATCATTTCTAGCATTTAAAATGGAGGGGTTTAGACTTCTAGCCCAAATATTTTTTATTTGTGAAGGAAGTTTTGTCAATTTGTTGTCTAGAAATGATGGAAAATTGTGGAAGTAAAGTTAAAGAACTTAGTATCCAGTCATTTTTTAAAAGACCTCTGCCCTCCTCTCTCGCCACACAACTACATATATGGTGGTGCTTCACTTGAATGTGTTTTGGCTTCCTTATTTTTTAGGTGATTTTTTTCCCCCCCCCTGTTGCACGAATGACAGAGTGATCCATTGTAATAAGAGCAAAAGCAAACACTTCTCCAGGGAGTGAGAGCTGACTATTTCCCTGCTGGTCTCCTCGGCCTCCAGTTTCCTGTCTTTTGCAGAAGCCCATCCCGTGCCAGGCCTCGCTCTCGTTAGCTCCCTCCAGCCTGAAGCTCCCCTGTTTGCAGCCTTATTCGCTGACTGGGTCTACCTGGCCTAACTGAAGTTATGTATACATGGAAAATTAAGTTGGTGTGAGTTATGTCACTCAGAGATGTGAATAAGCCACCCTTTGGAGTGATGTAAATTACATTGCCCTAAGTGCTGGTGTGGACAGCGCTACGTTGTCTGGAGAGCTTCTCCTGCCACTACCGCCACCGGCAATGAAGTCAATGGGAGAGGGCTTAGGACATCTGCGCTAGCAGCGTGTAGTGGCGTTTCTCTGAAGGGCAGCTGGAGCCTGTGCTCTTTGCAATGTGGAGAGCACACCCCAGCAGTGAGCTCCGGAGAGCATGCACTGTATCTCGAATGTCTGGCTCAGCCTCACGCACACGCTATAAATAATGAATGGCTAATTATGAAGTGAACCACCGTCAACGTGTTTTCTTTTATAAAATGTTCTGTAGCTTTCTTGAGTATCTTCAGTACCTTTAGTCTATGTTAGTATTTCAGGGAAAAACTAGTGAGTTTCTTCTGGTTGTGGCAAATCAAGAGAATCCTGCTATTTAAAGTGCCATAAAGGAAGTACAGAGGACAAAGCCAGAACAGACCGGGATACCCAGAGGAAGGAATCGTCCATCTGTCTGTCTCTCTCCCTCTCTCTTTTTGTATACTGGAAAGCTATGCGTGGAATCTGTGCCTCTCAGGCAGCATGCTGCATTCCCTGATAAGGGTAGCGGAAGGCCTGCTTGCCGGAGCGTTGGAAGAAAATCTGCCCCCAGGGCAATGACTTTGTAATGTGCTTTGAGATCTACAGATGAAAAATCCCGCAAGTGCCAAGTGGTGGTGTCAGTTAATGTTATACTTGGACATAACTGAACCAGCTCTACAATAGTGACTCTTAGAATGGGATTTTAGAAAGGAAACACTTATCTTCTTGAAACATTTATTTGTTTGGAATGTGTGTCCTGGGCCTAATTCACCCTAGAGTAAATGGGTACTGTGGAGGTATCCAATTTTTTAAATGTTACAATTTAAATATTTCTGGAACTACCCAGGGGAGTATGTGACCCCGGTTCTGGTGGCTGAAGGGTGGTGTGCACTATGTGATCCATACGTTATCCACGTGAGCTTCCTCTGCAGCCGCAGAGAGGCACATTTAATTAATATTGAAACAATTAACTTGACAAGTAAATCAAACTCCATTAGAGCACTAATATTTTCCCAGATACTGTGCAGTAGCCAGATGGGAGCACAGATTCTGAATGGCGTGGCTTTCCTGCGATTGAGGTTACTGGTAGGTAATCACTATAGTTTTTTCTTTATTTTTTCCCATTTGGATATCTGGATTTTGTTGTATTGGGAATTGGGCCTGGAGGGATGTCCAGAAGATGTTTTAATTGCTAGGAAGCATTTCTGGCCTTTGCCAAATATCAGGATATAAATAAATATGCATGCGTAATGGGGCAAGGCTATGCTGGGCAGGAGATTTTGGCAGAACTTGACGCAGACTCTCATGTGCTGGTAGCTCATGTTATGGTGGGAATGTGGGTGTTGTCCGAGCTATTCCCTTTACTGGGAGTCAGCCCCATGTGCTTGTGTCCGCTGGTGAGGTGCATCATTTGAGTTGCAAATGATGACTGAAGCCATCTCCTTTCAACACCAGTAGGTTTTAAGTCCCCTCATCATGTGCATTCTGATGGGGTGGTTCGTGTTAGTTTTTTGGATCCTGGATTTTTGATAGGGCCCCGTGATCTGCCCGTGCCTATGGTAGCCCACCTAAAAACACCATGGTCAGAGTGGGTTACAAAAGGAGAGATTTTTCCCAGAACTGGTGGGCAACACTGCCGTTAGAGTCCCCAGCCAGTCACAGAGTGCTCTTGACCCCCTCAAACTGGTTATTGGGAAGGTACAAGAAGAAATGCCCAGTCCCCTTTGCTGCATTTCAATCCCTGGCTCCCAATCAACAACTGGATCCAATAAAGAGATGAGTAATTTAAATGTTATTCCCTTTACCAAATGTTCTCCTGACCCCCAAAGGGTCGGCCACATTGCCAGACCTATAGAAGTTTGGATCTTATCCAAACACCATGCTGCCAGCCAGTCATTTAGTCTCTAAAATTAAAGGTTTCTTATGAAAGGAAAGAAACAAATGAGAAGAGAAATGTTAAATGGTCAAAGCAATCAGATGCATACAAATGACTTTAACGTCCACATGTATCCGATTCCCAGCAGAACTGTGGGGATTGCGGGCTTGTACAGTTCCTCTGGACCACGTCCAGTACCTGGATGGGTCTCAGTGCTTTGTTTCACAGCTGCAGTTATAGGTGAGTTGATCGAGGTTGGAAGGAAGCAGGAATGAAGACGAGATGGAGATGGGGCAGCTTCATTTGATAGTTTGTGCTATGAGGCTTATTTGTCACAAAAACAGCCACACAGCACATGGCCTGGAAAAGCCTTAGGGTCCGCTTTCCATAGGCATGTCCTGGTGACTCATAAGGTGCAGACCCGGGTTCATGAATTTTTCACTGGTGTCTTTGTACATTTGAGGTCCCTTGATGGACCATTAAGCAGGCTTAGTTCTGCTAACATGCTGTCTGGCGGTGTCACCCAGAAAACAGCCCAAGTTTGAAATACAAAGATACCAGACATATTTAAAATTCTTAATACAACACTGATACATACACAAAACCAATATTATTATACTTAGTAAATTATAACCTTTCCAATGGGACCCGACACAGCCTGGCTTGTAAGAGTCATTGTGATTTTGCAATATTGGTATCAGCAATATTATAAACAATCACTTATATTCCAGTCAGCAGCACAGGGACGGTCTATTTGGGCATAATAATGCAAAGTGGCTCTGTAAGTGTGGTCATAGGCGGTCTGAGCAGGTGGGCAGTGCAGGCAATTTCCCATGGCCCTGCAGGGGCCCCGTGATGTGCCTGGCTGCTGCAGGTCCCACCCGCTAAGAGCACCTATGACGGGGAATTGTGCGTTGGCCAGGGCCCACAGCAGGGCCGGGGCTCTGGCAAGAGGTAGTTGGGGTGGGTGCGGTGGGGCCAAGGGTGGGGGCGGTGCGGGGGTTAGGGTTAGGGTTAGGGACCCTGACATGGGGCACTGGAGACTGCAAGATTTACAAAGAGACACAGCTTTTTGGGGCATGGGGAGAGGAAGAAGTTGGAGTGTATGTGGGAGCAACAGAGTAAAGAGAAACATATACAGTTTTTAGTCTTGAATAGTGAATTTGTCTGTTGCTTACAGGTTCCTCCAGCAGTAAGGAGAAAATTCGTTTAGTGGCCAGAACCTTTATAAAAGACAGACATAAGGTTTTTTTTTTTTTTTTTTCTACAGATCATATTTTCTAAAGCTGCCAAGCATATAAAGTTGCCTGTCTCTTCATATGAGGATTGTCTTCTCAAGTTGCTGAGGGTTGGGGGGTAAACTGAAAACACAAATTCTTTCTGTATTTGATTTTCAAGACCCTGAAAATCTAAAATGTTTTAAATGCTGTTGACGTTAGATGCGGCCCCCTTTGCTGATGCCACATCAAAGGATCCTGCCTGATTATGTAATAACTTGCAGTTTGTAGTGTAGAAGTTCTGAACAATCAGATCAAGCTTAGCAAACTTCTGAGACAATGGATGATACATTAACAGAACAAATCCATTTTAAAGATTGAAGAACTTTCTGGAGAGGGTAGACTTACCCTATAAAGCATGAATCTCTTTTTGTAAGTCTGTAATACTGCTACTCCAAAGCTAACTCTTTGGCTATAATTTTTAGCTGCTGATCATCAGTGTCGTCTGGAGGCTGGGGAATGGTGCTAGCGGCCAGTAAACTACTGTGTGGCCTTGGGCAAGACTTCTTTCTCACTTGGCTTCAGATGCTTCAGCTTGAAAATGTGTGCAATGCTCATGCCATAGGGCTGATTAATGAATGCTGAAGTGCTTGAAAAACTGAAATTGCAACGTGAGCGCTAATTATTTCATTCCAGTAAATTGTTATGCATGACTAACAGCACTTAACTCTTCCTGTTTTATAAGACTGATCAAACTTGCTCTGTCACTGGTGTAGTATTGCCTTGAAGATGGTGATCAAATATGTTTCATAGTGAAAGTGCATTGCATATATTTACAAACTACTAAATTAAGGAGTAACATTACTTAGCCTTGTTATTGTAATTTACACTCTCCACGCACATCTCTTCTCTGCACCCTAGTGAGAGAGGCAAATTGTATAAATTCTTGGCATATCTTCAGCATCTTCCATCTAACCATATCCGTACATCTCATGAACATTCAGTTTGATCTCTCACAGTCCTTTCAAATTTCTCCAAGCTCTTCACTCCATCGGGCTTTCACCCCCCTCCCCCATACTAATGTCTTTGAATAAACTTGATAATGACCATCTTTGATGGTACACCTCCCTAGACCTTTAGTCCAGCCCTTCTCTCTTGTTCTATTCAGATCTCTACTAAAAACTTTCTTTTGTCATCTTGCCTACATTAAATAGTGGAACTATTGAAGTATATTGAGTCACTACATGATCTTTATTGTGGCTCTTCAGCTTCCTCTCCTTGGCCATTGTGTATCTGTTTACGACCTGTTCTTGTTATGCTAAATTTATGTTTTAGTCTCTCCAGGACAGGAGAGCAATGATTGTAACTTGTTCTTGGTCCGTAATACCAACATTGTGTCTCAACTTTCTGTATGTGAGGTTTTTTAAGTTGCTTTATGATGGTTTCTTATCTACTTGAATCATGCCCACCTCTTCTCTTGCCTTTCCTCCCAATGGGTCGGTCGAAGGGCTCCTACCATGAGTTAGGTTTTTACTATAAATCTTCCTGTATATACATTGGTCTGAAGAATAAAAAAACTTCTTTGGACCATTTCATCCCAGAAAGCATAGGCATGGGAGATTTTTTTATTTTTTTTAAATAGGGTATAGTCATAGCACTTGTTTATGTAGAATCTTCCATCTTTACGGTAAGAATTAACCTAGTTCTTCTCTGTATCTCTGTGATGTGATGTAATATATGGGGATGTTTTTATCTGCATTTTATAGTTCAAGGCCACCTAATAAGTCAGTGGCAAATGCAGGAATAGTACTCAGAAATCCCTGATCCCAGTGGCCTCTGTAAATGTAGTTTATGTTGATGCTGAATTCAGAGGCTCTGTCTACACAGCAGCAAAATGCATAGGCATGCCTGAGCCAGCTTGCTAAAAATGGTGTGGCTAGCTTCGACCTACAGTCCCACCCCAACATGCTTGGGGTGGCTAGGTCACGTCATCACAGCAGATTTATGGGGGAAAAGGGATCGTGGTAACTATTTGCTCATCTGAATATACCATCTGGAGGATCCCCATTGTTATTAAACTGGCTAATTGGTTGATGAGAAAGTGAAACACGAACATAAAAGGTGTAGTTTGTTGGCATTCGTAAAGCAATTAGCCTCATTTGTTGCTGTAGTCATGCATCTTTAAAATCAACATCCAAATCCTTGCACAGACAGACAGAAAATACCATCTGTCTTTCTTAATGGTTTTCTGTGTGATCCCTCATCCCCATGGTATCTGAGTATCTTGCCTGACAAGTAAGCACAAATATACTGACCACTGTATAAAAAGCTCTCTCCCAGCTCTGCTGGCAGGAACTAGCTTAAATCTTAGGTTTGAAGCTTTTACAGAAACCTGTGTATAAAATGTGAAATCTCATCTGTTTGAGTGGGTTATTATAGACAAGCAAAGTTGAAGAGATGTCGTTTTTTTCTTTTGGTGTTGAGTTCAATAGATCTGCTCTTGCATCGGTGAAAGGATGTCTCCTGGGGTTTTCAGTTGTTGGCAGAGCCGTTTTACCAGTGGAGTTAATCTGTTCTGGGAGGTAGTTGTCAAAGGAAGAGATGGGTCTGTTGCTTAGCTTGCCCCAATCCTATGCAGAATTTGAAAGACAGCATGAACTACTCTTTGGTCAGTGGGGAAGAGCTAGTTTAACGGGAATCCAAAAGCAATTTGAGGCCAGCGGTTCTGCTGACTTAATGAGCAGATGGGCTGCTAAATCCCAGCTATAAAATTTCCCTTCTTCTACAGAGCTGCTTCTGCTGCCATATTTGTTTTAGATAATCTGTGTTCTTCTAAGCTAGTAAAATGCATGATTCATTCACTGTCTTATGCCAACACCTACAGCAGAATTGGAATTCATATGCAGATTTGACACCATTGCCTTAGGGTTAAATAGGGATTTCCAGTTCTTTACTTATTACAGCAGGTGATTTTTACCTCGTATCCCTCTAATATGCTGTTCTCCACTGTTTGAATCCTAACAACAGCTTTGATTTACTGGAACACTCTGATCTGTTCCTATGACTTACATTTCCCTGCATTTATTTTCCTCCCTTTCTGTAAGTTCTCCATCTTCAAGCATCTGACGAAGTGGGATTTTCTCCCACGAAAGCTCATGCGATAAATAAATTTTTTAGTCTTTAAAAGTGCTGCAAGATTCTTTGCTTTTGAGGATGAAGGCCTCATTCTGCTAGATGTACGTGAAAGAGGGTGATTGAGCACCTAATGTGATTTTTCTACTAGTAACTGCAGGGATGAAAACTAGGGGTTTGGTGTGGTGGTGGTGGTTGTGTTTGGTTGGTTTTTTTAAAAAATCTTTTCATTCTGTGAACCTCACTGGAAGAGAGAGAGACACTCTGTTGAACCTTCAGCCCATCCTCTTTTACCCTGTGTTTTTCTCTGTCTGTTATTTTGGTTTTGTGGACTACAAGGAAGGGCTTTCCAAACCATAATTTGAGAAAGGCTGGTGTAAAATAGGAAGGTTGTTTTCCTCAGTCTTGCAGCGTTTTTCTTTTTCACTTCCTTGGGGCAAACTCCCCCCCCCCCCTGAAAATACATTCTTTCATCATCATTCTTAGGAAAGGGAAGTATAGAGGGCTTTTTCCTTGGTAAATTTTTATGACCATTTTTGCAAGGCTGGCTGATTTAAGCATTTGGCATTTGTGTTCTCTCTCTCTGCTAGATTGAAGTGCTCTTATTAATTATTTGTTTCCCAGGTAAGTACTGAGTCTGTAATCAAGTCTAATCTCCTCTTTGTTAAACTGAGGAGTCATGTCCATTCTTGTTCCTAGATGTATTTGTTTACATTTAGCCATATTTTAATATTGTTGCTTATGTTCATTTTACCAAGTGATTCGGATCTCATTGTATCAGTGATTTGCCCTCTTCGTTACTTACTACTCTCCCAATCTTCGTATCCTCTGCAAATTTTCTGTGAGGATTTTGTTTTCTACCAGGTCATTGATATAAACGTTAAATAGCATAGGGCTGAGAACTGGTCTCTGTGGGCCCCCAGTAGAGAGACAGACACTTGATACTGATTCCCCATTTATACTAAAATTTTATTCTATTTCCAGGGCTTGGGGGGGGAGGGGAAAGGAAAGTATTTTCTTGTTGCAGCAGGAGGACTGATGTGAGGGAAGGGCTGCTATAGATGGGGTTTTAGGGAAGACTTTGAAGGATAGCCCTGACCCAAAGGTTTAGTTTCTTTGAAAAATGGAAAATTATAGTTCATTTGGAAACCACAATCAAACCAGTTGGAAACCATTGTTTATCAGAATTGCTGACTGTCTGTGAACCATAGGTCAGGTTGTTGCATTCGGGGAGGGAGATCTCTGGAAGTTATCCTCTAGTGGTTTCGTAATGGAAAGGGCTGAATAAACCAGACAGATGATTTTAAGATCCAGTTGTTTTAAGCTTAGTGTTGACATGTTTGTATCTTGAAGTTGTGGGAATGTGGATGTAGTTCGTGATGCATGGAACATTTTCTTGGTGTGTATTATGGGGTTTGGAATAAATGTGTGTATTAGATGTTACATGGGATACTCGTGAAGGGGAGGAAATTTCTCTTGAAGATTTGGAAGGGAAGCTGCAGGCATGATAACTGATTTCTTACCCAGCTCACGCATCTTCCCTCTGCCCCTCTGTCTACATGTACTCTTAGGTGTGGGGATGGGGTATATTTTGCATGCTGAAAATTGTTTAAAGGCAACATGACAAACTCTGGATTTTCTGTAGTTGCAGTCACATTTTTTAACTTATGCTTCTCTATTTTTGAAGGTAGAAATGTGGACAAAGTAGATTGAAATCTGTCTGGAACCTCTCGAGAGGCTGAATAATGAAAATAAGTGCTTCGTTCCCTCTTGTCTGGATTTAGTTTTGGAATGGTGTGTTCATTCTTGTACTATGAAAAATAATCCTGTTTTTCCAAGATCTCCTACATGGCCGTTTGGGGTTGTTCAGTTAAATGGGCTATTGATGGGATTAATCAGGTCTCATTATTAGTAAATAAAGAGCTGAGAAATAGGATGAATTCATTCTCCTGTAATATGGAGTCCAAATGCTTGGACCTTATGTTCAACTGCATCTCTTGGCTACTTCGTGTCTCTACGGAGATTGAGAGCGAAGCCGCTCGACTTCCTGTGTTTACTGTTTGTTCTCTGGTACTAGCCATTTCTGTTACACTCTCAAGCGTGTGGGTCTTTGCATGTCATACAGTTTTTTTGTCCTGCTTTCACATACTGCTTGGGCCTGTAGTTAGTTGCTGGTAGTGAGCTTGGTCAGCTCTGCTCTTGAATGTTGTTGTGATTGTTTTTAGCTAGGCGTAAGTTTCCAAATCTGCATGGAAAACACCGTACTGAATAAATTGATAACATGGCCAACCAGATCACAGTGGACTACTGTTGCAGATCTGCTTCTGTGTTTAAAACCCCCCCAAAACACTACAGTCGGAGAAATACTACCCTAGATCCTTTGAAGTAGAGAGGCTGCCCAATGCAAATAATGTCTCAGTTGTCCATGAATTGACAGCTCTGTTTGACACGGGCTGTATTTTAATGGCCCTAGGTGTGTCCCAAATAATATTTACTTTTTGCTAAAATCACATGGAAAGAAATGGATTTAATTTTCCGCTGTGGCAAGAGAAAGAAGAGAGTGCTTAGGATGTTTTCCTCAGGAGATTTAAACTTAATTTTGTCGTCTTTTAAAAAAAAAAAAAAAAAAAAAAAAAGAAAAAAAAAAAAAGAAGTGTATGGTTTCCCTCCCAAAGCACCGCCCCTTCTTTATGGCTTTGAAGTACACTCTTGCATGTATGGCTGTCTGTCATATCTGACGACGACATCACAGCATCTCATATGTTCTCTTATGACTGACCAATCTCTCGGAGCAAAGACATGAACAGATGTTACATAGGAACATGGAAGCTTGCACTGAAAAGTTGGCATGGCCCTTTCTCGACCTGTGCGTTGCATCTGTGATTCTGAAAGTGTTTATAACCTTCGATAGTTGCTTTCCATTCGGGTCTGTCCTTGGCTTTGTCTTTGAAGCGATCAGTTTGCCACATGAGTTGAGATTCTGCTTAAGACCGTCTTTGAAGCATTTATGTTGACCACCCTTTCTGGGTTCCAAGTCAGTATTCAAAACTTTTTTCAGGAGTCTACAATCTATTCTGGCAATGTGATTTACTCATCTAAGATGAGCTTCGATGCTGGCTGTTTTTGCTCTTTCAAGGATGTTAAAGTTTGAGATCTTGTCTTGCCTGCAGATCTTCAGAATAGAGCAACAGTGCAATGTGAAATTTTTCAAGTTTCTTGTGGTAATCTCTCAATGTTTTGCACCCTTAGAAAAAGGTTTTGGCCCCTGCTGCATTTTAGATCACCACTTTTGTTGACATCTTGCTGGTATGTTGATTTAGTGTCTCTGTATCTTCCAAAAGACTGGCTAGCCGTTCCTATTCTGTTTGCTATTTCTTGACCCGGAGAGCTGTGACTGGAGATAATATTGTCTTGTTCTGTAGAGAGAGTGACTAGTTTTGTACCACTGATAGTAATGTTTTAGTGGTGGTGGTTGATGGGGTTGAAAGAGGATTTCAGTTTTTTCTAGGGTGTTGGTGCGTATGAAATGTTTAATTGCCTCTGAGAATCTGTCAAGGATAGGCTGTAGGTCATTTTCGTGATGATTAAGTAGAATACAGTCATCCGCAAAAAGGGTTTCACAGATGAGCTCTCCAAGGACTTGTCTTTGCAGTAAATTTTTGGAGACTGCATCAAATCTGTACCTTATACACATGCCCTTTGGAAGCTTGTCAGTTGCATAATCCAGGACAGCTGAGAAAAAAGAGACCACAGAGTATGGTGCCAGCATGCAGCCTTGTTTCACCCCATTAAATATGGTGAATGATTTACAAAGGCCATCCTCTGAGAGTACTCAACTACTTATGTCTTCATGGAATTGACATGTGATGTTCACAAACTTGGTGGGGCAGCCAAACTTTTTCAGAATTTTCCAGAGGCCATTTGCACTCACTGTTTCGAATGCTTCTTTTAGATCAATGAAGACAGCAGAGTGTTCCCTGTTTTGTTCAATGCATTTTTTCTGAGTTTATCTCACAATGAAAATTGTGGTGCTCCAACTTGAGCCAAATCCACATAGAAGCTCTCCGATAGAAGCTCGTCTGATACTTTTTCAATATGTTGGTTGAGCACAATACGAAAGAGTATTTTACAACCTATAGAAATAGCAGGGAGATAGATGCCAGAGTCAGATTTGTTGCCTTCTGTTTTGAATATTGTAACTAGGATTGTATCTTTGGGAAACTGATAATTTCTCAGTATTTCACATATCCGTATTAGTTTCGATAGTTCAGTTTTGAGGTCTGCCAGTTGAAAGATTTTTAGCTGGTATGCAGGTATGGCCTGGTGACTGTTTGATAATGCTCTGTATTTCTTCAGTTGTAGATAACTGGGTGCTTTCTTCATGATGTAGGCCTGGCTTGTAGAAGGAGACTCGAAGAAGATCCCACCATATGTACGGGTTGCTGGTCTAATGCCTCTAATATAATGGTTCTCAAACATTTTGTACTGGGTGATTCCTTCTACACAGCAAGTCTGAGTGCGACCCCCCCCCCCATTAGAAATTAAAAACACATTTTTTATATTTAACATCGTTAAATGCTACAATTAAACCCTATTGCATAAAATGAATTTACCTTTTCACACTGCTTTTTGCGGACAAATCCATGTGTGGTGGGTCTTGCTGTTCACTACCCTGCGCCTGGCTGGGCTAAGAACTCACAGCCTGCAATTGCCATGGGATCATACTGAGACCCCCAGTTTGCAAACCAATGCACTAGTATCTGTGGATTGACAGAGGAAGGATGGTTGAGCTGCTCAATAAATTGCTGCACTCAGTTTTCAGAGATTCTTCTGCTGTACTTGACTAAGGTAGATCCAGCTGAATTCTTTGGTATAGCTGGTCCTGATTTTGATGGGCAATAAATGGTTACTTTGTGGTGTTAGTATTGGTGTAATGTTGTGTTTCTTTTTCTATTGTTTTCTTTTCCCATCAGTTATCTTTAGAACATGAAGACATCCATGAGCATTGGTTTGCAGGTACCTGAATTTTACTTTTTTTAATGCTGCTTTATTTGGCCGAGACACAAGCAGCACATCATTCTTTCTTTTTCTTTTGAGGATTCCTTTGATTTCATCATCATTTTCATCAAACCAATCCTGGTGGTGTCCTTGATTTTTTGCTTAGAGTTTCTTTTGAGGCTTGAAAGATGGCCAACTTGAATATATTCCATTTTTTTTGGACTGAGTTATTGGGTGGTGATGTACTGCTACCAGATTTTTCCCTCTAAGTTCTTCTTGATGAAATGGATGTCTCAACTGTGTTTTATTGAATTTCAGTTCAATCTGTTCAGCAGTGTTTTGCTGAGAGACCTGAACGTGTAATTGAAGATGGCTCTGATCATCCTGTGGTCAGCCAATAGTTTGCTCCTTGTTTTGTTCTGGTGATCTTAATATACCTGATGTCTCTTCCTTATACTGTGAGCTAGTCAGTCAAGTGCCAGTGTTTTGATCTCAAATGCATCCACAAAGTTTTATATTTTGGGGCTTGTCTGAAGATTGCATTGATGTTATTGAACTCACACGCAGCAGAATTCCTGAGTAGGCACAGATCATTGCTGTTTGTTTTTCTGACTCCGTTGTTCTTTATTACATCATTCCAAACCTCACCCTCTGGTCTTCCAGGAACAAGCGTTTGTCTTTACTGGATATAGATTTGATTGCCATCCAAATCAGAATAGAACTCTTCTTTCATTTTTTTCTGTGCTGTTCATGGTTGGATCATGAGTTGCAAAATGTGAATTTGTAAAGTCATATAGTCATTGGAAATTTTTATTTGCCCACAGTAAGTCCTTCAGTGATTTCAGGAGGATGTTTTTAATGGCAAAACAATGCCATAAATTCTGTTATCTTCTGCTGGTTTCCGTTTTCAGAAGAAGGTGTAGCCGCCTCCTAGTTCCTTCACGGAACATTTGTCTGTAAGTGTGGTTTTGCTGAGAGGAGTTATACGGGTGCTGTGTCTAGCATGTTCCCTTGCAATTAACGCTGCGCATCTTTTGATGTCATCTCTGTCCATTAGGGTTGGTATGTTCCGTGGTGCAACAGTGACAGCTCTTATTTTATTTGTAGAATGACTTCTGTGTGGATGCTCCACCAATTGCAGTGAACTGGCCACATTCAAGTTGGTTAGGCAATGTTTAGGACATCTTTTCTAGCTTCTTTCCTTACCAGGGTAAAAAGTGCTGCCCTGAAAATGTGCCGTTTGGTCAGCTGGGTGTTGTCGAGCATCTTTGTTGCTTAGGATTCAAAACTGAGCGACCAGAGTCCCAAGTCATTTGCATACAAAATTGATTATGATGCAGTGTTCATCTACACCTGTCACGTCGTGTTTTCCCATTGCCGTGGGGCTTTCTTTCTGAATGATGCGTGAATGCTTGTGGGGGAGGATTTTAAGTGAGGAGACGGTTGCATGGGAGTAATCTCTCTGTTGGTAGATGAAATCAAAGAGCTGGTGGCATGAAAGGTTGCAGAGCCAGGAAACTTCTGTAGTTGCAGTGGATAGCCACTGACGTCTTTTCAAGCTTGCATATCCCGTAGGTCTCATTGCAGTACCTTTCCAGCTAAGATGACTTCACTTGGTCCATCAAAGCAGACTTACTCTTCTGGGGCTAGACATTAACCCTCATGGCTACCTTCTACTTAATTTAGTCTGCCAGTTAAAGCAGTATCCTGGGATGTGGACGCTGCTGCATACAAGCATCTGCTTGAGGTGTGCAGTGAGGACCAGTGGAAAAACAGCGTGTGACTGCCCCTGACTTTCAGAGGTGTTCCTCTTCTCTTTCTACACCCCATATGCGCCAAATGGCTTCACACAGTTGTGAGAAGAGCAGAGCTTTGTTGCCCCAACTGAATGCAATAGAGACGCAAGAGTTTATCTGTCCCTCCCCTTACACCTTTATGGAAAGTGTCATCAGACATTCAGTAATCACTAGTAATTAACCTCTTAATTTCTCACCTGAAAGACATTTCAGGCAACACAATATCTTTGCAATATCATTCTCTTGTATAGAACGCTTGGCTCCCTTTCAGGTTGAACTGATGTTTCTAGATGGGCCAATGAAACTGCTGTATGAAGGTGTGAAAGTTTAAACTTTTGATTTTGGACAAGAACAATGCAAGTTTTGGAAAACATGCTTGTAAGGATGGACTCAAGGAACTCAATCTAACTTATCAAAGAAAAGGTATATGTGATTTGTTCAATCTGACAATGTATATGGAAGACAGAAATTTGATGGAGGATAGTCTCAACTTCAAATTAACTCATCGAAGTTCTAAAATCTATGTATTGGATGAAGTCAGACTAGATGATCGTGGACCTCCCTTCTGGCCTTTGAATCTGTGACTCTTTGACCTTCAAACCTGTTAATGAATCTGTTTAATTCTGATGTTTTCATCATCTTGTGGGAAGGACCAAGCACTGTCAGTGCTAGAAAAAAGAACTTGAATTTGGAAGACCGCTTGGGAGCCAGAAATTCCAGTGTTATGGGTCTGGCTCTTACAAGACTCATTGTGTGGCCTTGGGCAAGTTATGGAGCCTCTTTTCTGTCTGTAAAATGCAGATAATTTGCCTTCCTCATTGAATGACATGAACATTAATTAATATAAAGTAATTTAAAGACTAAATGTATTGTATGTATTAATATTATACATCAAGAGAGAATACATGTATTTATATTAGAGACACATTTTCCAAACCTAGTTCATTTCCTAGGAAACATATTGATTCTTTAAAATAGAATTTTTCTTGAATTGGGGCCACTGCTGTGGTACTTTATCCCGCCAAGTTCAATGTTCTTCTGGACAGAATAAAACGTGTTTATGGATTTTGATGACACTAGAAAATTCTTGGATAGTTAAACTTGCTGTGTTACAGGAAAATGAACAAAAGTCTGATTCAGTTGGGAATGACTGACCTTGGGGGGAAAATTACACATAGCAGAGTTTTGATTACTTGGAAAGTATTTCCTTGATTGTCTTTGGCATATATTTATTGTTGTGTTATTATATTATTCCCCAGTAGCAAATATTAATGTTAAGAATGAGATATGGTTTTGGTCCCCCACTCCTGACTCCCCCTTGTTTTAGCTTCTTTCTTCTTTCTCAAACAAAATACTTCAAGGCTTGTATTTTGCCTGCTTGTTTTTACCCCAAATATGAAATCGTTTGAAAAGTTTAAGCAACATCAGTTTAATTATTTTGAGTTATACATGCATGACACCTCTCTTCTCCCCAACCTTTTCTATACAGGCTTTCATTTAAATTGTAATGCTTGCACAGTTCAAAACCAGCTAAAGCTAGTTTTGTTAAAGAGAAAAGAACAAGTTATTTGAAGAGTGCTATTCCAGCTCTAAACTTATGAACATTAATATGTTGTTTTGTACATGCAGGTTAGAATTCTATATTTTGGTGCATTGTTTTTTTAATGACTTAAAAATGAAAAAGGAATCTGATAAGTGTAAACATACAAATTGTTAAGATCAGTACAAAAGAATAACACAGATGTGGAGACAAAATCAGAAAGGCATAGGTACAAAATGAGTTATGCTTAATAAGGGAAGTAAAAAACCATAAGAAGAATTTCTATAAATGCAGTAGAAGCAAGAGGAAGATGAAATAAAGTAGGTCAACTATTTAATGGGAAAGGGAGCTAACAACAGATGACATCCAGAAAGCTGAGGTTTTTTAATGGCTGTTTTGCTTCATTCTTCATTTAAAAGACCAGATATTCAACACAATTAGTATTAACAACAAGGGAGAAAGATCATAGCTCGACTAGGGAAAGAATTTGTTAAAGAATAGTTAGGTAAGTTAGATGTATTTATGTCAGCAGGGCCTGACAAAATTCATTCTAGGCTTCTCAAGAAACTAACTGAAGTAATCTTAGAACCGTTAGCAATTATCTTAGGGAACCAGAGGATGGTTGAGATCCCAGAGGACTGGAGGAAGGCAAATATAATATCTATCTTTAAAAAGGAGAGCAAAGAGGATTTAGGAATTGTGGACCAGTCAGTCTAACTTGATACCTGGAAAAAGACTGGAACAAATCATTAAACAATCAATTTGTAAGCAATAATGGGGTTAAGGAAGAACCAACATGGATCAGCCAAGAATGAATCATGACAAACCTAATTTTCTTCTTTGACAGGATTATTGGCCTAATGTACAGTTGGATTTTTGTAAGGTTTCCGACATGTTACCATGTGATATTCTGATAACAAAACTAGGGATTTAAGTGAAATTACTCTATGGTGGATCCGTAACTGATTGAAAAACCGTACTCTGATTAATTACCATTGGTTCTGTAAATTTCCCATCTTCAAAGCGTCTGACGAAGTCGGATTTTCTCCCACGAAAGCTCATGCGATAAATAAATCTGTCAGTCTTTACAAGTGCCACAGGACTCTTTATGTTTCTGCAATAGACTAAGACCGCTACCCCTTTGGAACTTGATCCATCCTTAGAGGTGGGATTACAAGCACACTGGAGAACAGTAATGGAATTCGAAACAATCTTGACAAATTGGAGAATTGATCTGAAATCAACAAGGTGAAATTCAGTAAAAACAAATGCAAAGGAAAAATCAAATGAACAACCACAAAAGTGGGAATAGCTGGCTAGGCGGTAGTACTACTGAAAATGATCTGGGTGTAATGGTGAGTCACAACTTGCATGTGAGCCAGAGTTGTGATACAATTACAAAAAAGACTAATATCATTCTGGAATTTATAAACATACGTAAGATAGGGGTGGTAATTGTCTGTCTTGGCAGCAGTAAAGCCTCGGGTGGAATACTGTGTCCGATTTTGGATAAACTGGAGAGAGTTGAGAGGAGAGCTATATAAATAATAGTTTCAAAATGTGACCTCTAAGGAAAGGTTAAAAAACCTGGCATGAAAAAAGAAAGACAGAAGGGAACGTGATAGCAGGTGTCAAATGTTAGACTTTTATAAAGAGGTGATCAACTGTTCTCCATGTCCACTGAAGGTAGGGCAATAAGTAATTGCTAGAACGTGAAGCAGGGGAGATTTAGATTAGGTATTAGAAAAAAGCTTTCGAACTATAAGTGGTGGTAAGTATTGGAGCAGGCTTCCACGGCAGGTTTTGGAATCTCTGTGGAGGTTTTTAAGAACAGGTTAGACAAAACCTGTCAGGGATGGTCTAGGTCTATTTGGTCCTGCCTCAGCACAGGGAGCTGGACTAGATGACCTCTTGAGGTCTCCTTCCAGCCTAATGTTTTTGCAATTCTATAATTATGTAGAACAGCTTGTTGTTTTCTGTTCAGGTTTTTGTACTTTGCCCATCACTGTGGCATCTGAGCATTTAGGTTAATACATTTGGGAACCTGCAATTGTAAAAGTAACTTAGAGATGTTACTAAAGACATCTAACAGCATCTTTCTTTTTCCCTTGGAGCAAAACACAACTCTAGTTCCTCAGCTTCCTCCAAGACACTGAATACAAAAAGTAGCATTAAGTTGTTGAAACTTTATTTTGAAACATCTTGTATTTAATGGCAACATTAACTTCCCACTGTTTCACATGTTAAAATCATATTGCACATGTATAGCATTTCCTAATTTTTTTCATGTTAAATATAGACAATGTACTGCCTACATGTGACAACTAATAGTTTCTTTTGGGCCACTAAACATTTTTTCTATTTCTTTTTAACATGTACACCCTTTGCATACTTGTAGACATGTATTTATTTTATCTCCTTATTCTTTGTGTAGCCGGAGAACATACATTTAACTTCTTCTAACCTTTCTTCACAAACTGATCTCTCTAGCCCTCTTAATTATTTATTGTCCTCTGACTTCTTTTCAGTTTGTCAACATCCTTCTGGTTTATTGTGTCCAAACTGAGGTCTTGTCCATGCCATGTAGAAATGGATGGCTTTGTCCTACTCCATGATGTAATTCCTCTGAGAGTGAAGTCCCAAATTACTTTAGCTCTTTGCTGCTGTATTAAATAACTGGCAGATACCTTACCTTTTCGTCCATTGTAACCCCTTGGTCTCTTTTGGATGCTATTTTTTCCCCCATGTGTTTCTCTCTCTTTGTTTCAGATGTATTAAATTTTTTCTGAGCTGATTCAGATTTTTGTTTTTGTTCAGTTATATCACTTTTTGTATTTGTGTCTTCACTGCTGTTAGCTGTGCCTTCGAATTTACAGTCTATTTAAATGAAACCGTTTTGCCCTTATTCCTGGCAAATCCGACTAGTTTCCTGCCAACTTCATTATTGATTTTGGTTTATGGCTCTTAAATCAATTTTTAGTCCATATGATAATGCTTATGTAACTGCTGGTCAATATCTATTATGCTTATTGATATCACAGAATATGGTTCTGAAAAGCTTCATCTTAGCAAGCCAGGCTGTTTAGTTCAAGCTGTAAAGACCCGTACTTTCAGCTCTGGAGAGTCCCAGTTCATTTCTTGGGGCTGCCCAAGGTGATGACTGTCAAATTGTATCCAAGCTAGTTTGAATTAATTTGGTGAGGAATTCAGAGGTATAGCCGTGTTAGTCTATGTACAGCAAAAAGAACGAGAGTCCTGTGGCACCTTAAAAACTAACACAATTCTTCAGGCATAAGCTTTTGTGGGCCCCAACCCACTTCGTCAGATGCAAGTCCAAGTCCATGCAAACCCAGCATTCCAATGGCACCCATCACCTCTCATGGTTGGACCCTAGGGGATCGAGTTAATATGGGGAAGAGGGAGAAGGCTGGAACATTCTAAACAGGGCCACAATTAAGGTGCAATTAATAAGAAGTGGCCAATGTGACTTAATTAGGAGGTGCTGAGAGAACTGCAGTAAACCTTCCTGTACTGGAAAAGGAGAGAAGAAACCGAACAAGCATGACAGTCAGATAAAGCTTGCAAAGAAGAAAGAACTTCAGGGGTAGTTTGTGAAGGACAGAGAGAGGGTGATGTGACCAAGGGGATGAAAGTTTTTAACTCTTATATTGAGGGGGAAACGGGGAGGGAACAGAATTATAAGGAAAAAAATGGATCCTCAGCCAGTTGGAGGAGGGGAGACAACAGCAATTCCCTGCAGTCATCAGTGTGCCAAGTGCTATCAGCAGTCATTTTGGTCCTCGGTAAAGGGGCCGTATTGACAGTGAGTTCGGAATGAAATCTGAACGACATGCCACAATGACTTGCAAGAATGAAAGGATTTCTCAAAACAGGCGGCTCCCTCCTTTTGAAAACCAGCACCGAGCAGAGCAGGCACACTGTCCAATAAGTGATAACACATATGTGGATCTCCTGTTGGCATGAGCATACCTGGTTACCCATGAGCTGACCTTTGGCTTGAGGAGAATGGAAATGATCAGCCATTGTGCTCCATCTGTGGATGGTTAATTACCAGTTCACACAATACGTTGTTATGGGTCATCTGTTTCCATTTTCATCAGCAACAGAAGTAAATGTTGAGAACATACTTTTCTACATCCAATTTCACTTGTTGTGGATACTTGAAATAGTTTGCAACCCACATCTTTTGCTTTTCAATTAGGGCTTTAGCCCAGAGAACCCTGTGACCACTTCAGGACTTTTAAAAATATGTCTTAAAGGTTGCATCGTAGGGACTTTCCTTATGCAAAACATAAAAGTGCTGGGTTTTTTTCAAATTGTAACCATATTTTTCATTAAAATCATTGAGAGTCCCAATAAACAATTGACTCTGAAAATTTTCCAAATGTTTGCCACAGTACTGTTTCTATTTTTATTGGGGGGGCAGAATTTTTCAAAACACAGCTTAGCTTATAATTTAAAAAAAGTGATACAGTAAATCAGAAAAAATGTACATCCATTTAGTTCTTTATTACAATATAATTAAAACCTACTGTATGCCTTAGTGCAAGAATATTTTTTCAGGGGTGTCTGAATATTTCTACCATTTGGTTAAGCATGGGAACTTCTGTTTTTGATTGTTGCTGACTTCCTAATTCAAAAGGATTGCTTAAAGGCTCTGCCAGTATGTTATGCATGTGTTTATATATTGTCTTCTCTGTGGATGTATGCTAGATCGCAGGCACAAATGCAGACATATCTGTGCTGTCTTCTGAATCTGTTGAGGGCTGGCTCTCAGTGTGGTGTTTTTTTTTTTTACTCCTCACTCACAAAATCCCATTGACTGAAGGGGAATTCTTACAGGATTTAGGTTTTTTTTTAGTTTAGATGTATTTAAGAGAATATATTTTGCACTATCTTTGGTACAAAGTTGAACATGTCTTTTTGTGGGAAAGAAATGGAGGATCGTTGTATATAAACACTTTTTCTGACCCCTGGTTGTTAGTCTCTGGGTAGGCTTCTGAGACCCTTTCCCAATCCCTCAAGTGCAGCCCTTTCAAGTGGGAGGCCTGGGTGTTCACTAATCCTGCAATCCAATCATTCTGCTGTGTCTTTTCTTGTGGCTAACAGTGTTACTTCACAGGCTCAATCAGATTGGGAGCCTGTGCATGGTAATAGTACTTAGTGACACAGAACAGCTTCTTCAAAATGAAATCTGATTTATTTTGTCACAAGATACGCAGCGCCTAGAGAAGTGAATTAAAAACTCCACATGCATATTGTCATACCAATGCTTGACATTCCCCTCGAACCCTGGAGTACCCCTGACTTATCCCTTGCACCTCTGCCTTCCCCCGGCACACCAGATTACCACCTCCTTGCTGCAGATGCCTGACTCCTGGTGTCTAACAACTTGCACGTGTTCTCTCTATCCGTCTGTACCTGCTGACCACGCCGGTGCCCCCATTTCTGTAGACAGATCTTTTAACAGACCTGACAAGTTCCCGATGGGGAGCCGTGCCAGTCTAGTTCAGCAAAACAAACAAGGAGTCTTGTGGCACTTTTGAAGACTAACACATTTATGCAATAAATAAATGTTGGTCTTTAAAAGTGCCACAAGACTCCTTGTTTGTTTAATAGACCTGTGTCTTTTGATATGCAGGGGAGGCCTACACTGCCTGCCCTTTTCGGCACTAGTCGAACGTAAATACGCAAGTTACCTAAAATAACGTGTGTATCTACAACTGGCTTCTCTACTCCCTGCACACACAACGTGCTAGTTTGAAGGGAGAGGCCTCTTTTCAAACCAGTGTTCTCTGGTTTCTGGGGTGGTGGTGTGGGATTGAACTTCCTGACTGGCTGAGCAAGTCTTCATGGACCCAGTCAGTTGATCAGGAAGTTCAAACTGATGGTGGCGAATTTGCTGTTGTCAGTGAAGACCTGCCTTCAGATTCTCAGCCTTGGCAGGTTCACTGTTGATCTGAGAAAGCCCTCTTCGTGGTTATAAACCTGGCTGTTGTGTTTTAATGAATGTTCCTTTCCTGTCTGATTTCTTTAGTAAACCTTTGAGCTAACCATATATTCAGGCAGGGTAATATGACACAGCGACGCAGACAGGTATATGATAGTTTAAAAAAAAAATTCCCAGTTCTCCACACTAATAATTTATGATCTGAACCAAATGAGAAGTTTGAGTGGTTTGCTAGGGGGTTGCTGACTGCATGCCCTAAAAGTGCCAGAAGATGAGTCTGAATTGGTGAAGAAAACGGGTTTTTCTGGTGAGAGAGAAAGCTATGGAAGGCAGTAACTGCAGACCACACAGGGGAAAGAACAAGCACAAATGTCACCTGCCCACTCTATCAAAAACGAAGTGGTAGTGCTTGTCATCAGGACGTCTCACTAGAAAAGTCTTCATCCTCAATACATTAAATCTCTACCACAACTCCCTAAATCCCTGGAATAGGCTATAGGGAATGAGCTCTTTCCTTCACCAAGGAAAACTCAGGAGAATTTCTAGGAGGTGTGGAAGAAAAGATTTTCAAGAGGAAAAAGGCAACCAAAGCTAAGCTGGCAAACTGCTGTTAACTAGCACCTGCCTGTGTTGCTTATTTTTAACACAGCTCAGTAGGAAGAAGGGGAGAGGACGTTCACTAAGAGAAACTTTTCAGAAACCACGTGGCATGAACCATTCATATTTGACATTGTGGATGGCGTTCAGGAGAGCAGCAAATCAGGATATGAATTATCAGCTAAAATTATTTGGCATAAAGAGGAATATAGTACAGATTAGAGGGCACTTCCAGTATCCCCAGCTGTTCTGAGATCCTTTGACAAGATCTTCTTTTCATGAGATCGAAATAACAAATCTTTCAAATCTCCAATATTTAACAGTGTGATGTGTCTATAACTTTGTTTACAATGAGATTTTTCTATGACGTGCATATTGGTGTTAGCAACCCAATTAACACACACACACAAGTTTTATGGCTGCACAGAAAGAATCTAATTTTTTTTACCTGATTTTTCCTTTCTGAAACTGATCTAACCCCCCATCTGCCCTACCCAAAGGAAGCTCTTTGGGTATATCTTCAGTGACTTCTTCTCAGGCAAGCTTCTTCTTAATATAGTTGAAAAAAATTTATAATATCAAGTTATATTTAAATTCTTTTTGGTAGATTCATTTTTTATGCATTTTAAGATTCTCTCATTAACTGTGTTCTATGTGGATGTTTAGGCCAGACCAGTCTCAGTAGCATCTAAGCACTTTCCATAGTGCATTAAGCTCATCTGTCCAACACTTGTAGACTTGCGTCCAGATTTTTAAAGGTGATTAGGAGTTGCAATCGCTAATTGATTTAGGTATCTGTTTTATTTTCGCCAAGGATTTAGGTACTTAGAAGTCTAAATCTCATTGACGATCAGTGGGATTTAGTCTCGTATCTTAGGAGAGGGTTCTAGATAGAGGATATGCACTTCTTCTAATTTGTGTCTAGAGCCCCAGAAACATTCCCTCTGGAAATAGTGACCCTATGAGTGTGTGGCCTGTGTCTGTTACAGGAGCTTGATGGACGTTCCCCTTGGGGAGCTCAGCCAAGGCATCTTCCACTCCCCGAGCCCTAGTGTGAGAAGAATCTCTTTGGTGAATCTCAGGATCTCATGGACCCAACTTGCTCACTTTTTAGAGTGAGTTCCGGTGTCAGATCTCCTATGGGTCCTGTAAGTTCAGACAGTAATCTCTTTGGATGAGTATCTCATATAAACCAATAGGGCAAGAGGTCAGGGAACCTGAAATGTTTTCAGATGAGCAGACTGGAAAGAAAAGCCATTCACCCTGCTTTTTTGCTATCCATGCCTCATTTTACAGAACCCCCAGTTCTAAGAACAGGCAGAGTCCTGTGGCATTTTTAAAGGCTAACAAATTTATTTATCACATGAGCTTTTGCGGGAGAAAATCCCACTTCATAAGGTACATCATCACTGCATGTCTCTTTCAGTGGCACAGAGAACAGACACTGCACACCTCCTTTCTTCTCGCACAGGTATAAATAACAGTGGAAAGCAGGGAAAGGCTGTGGTGAGGGCTGCTGAAACCTTTCGCTGACATGCGTAGATATGGGACAGTGTGCTTGCCGTCTGCTTTTCACTATGGCCTGTAGCTACACATATCTTACACGCTGCTGACATTGGTGTCTCAATCGACAAGTGTTTAGCTCATTTTTTAGAATGTGGGTAACAGCAATATATTCATTTATCACACTTGCAATGCCTCTATTCTCCAGTAAGTAGAGATTCATTAACACTAGGAATATTTCTGTTCTCTGTTGATTAGGGTAACAACCTTGTTGACACCTATACTTGGGGAGGCTGAGAAAATAGAGAGAGGAGGGGAAACTATTTCTTGTACCTCAGGATGAGCATGGAGAACCTGAATTTTGGACCTGTCTCTGGCATGTAGCCAAATTGTGGCCTTTTACTTTCCTATATAATTTGTCTTGAGGACTGATTCAAATTCAGTAACCCATCCCTACACAAAAGGCTTGTAAGAGGTTGGGTTGGAGGCGCCAACAGCCCTCTGAAGATTCCATTCAGAGACACATTCAGTGGTCTCCAACCTTTTGCCAGCAGATGGCGCAATGCTCATAGGTTTCAATGGCAACTGCCCTTCAGAAGTAGATCGTGATCTACTGGTTGGGGACCACTGCTCTGAAAAGCTAAATGGACTGTCTCTAATGCATTGCTCCCAGACTATCAAGAGCTGGAAGCAAATTTGCCAGCTTGGCTACCAAAATAAACTTGGAAAGCTTTTTTGTTTGTTTTTTAAATTAACTAATGCATCTAAAAATCTGTCCTTGGCAAAAAGTTCCAATTGTTTAAAAGACAAAAACCCAATCTCCCAAACCAGCCACCTACAGCTGGTTCTCAAAGTATTTCCCAAGCATGATGTAGCGTGTTTTTAAAATAACACCAGAAGAAGGAAAAGATGAAGTCAACATTTTACTAGCCACACACTAAGTCAAGTCTGGGTTGAATAGAACAGCAATTAGCAAAGCAGTGATTGAAATCATTCTATACTCTGTGTGTTGGGTGGAATCTCATTTTTTCACTTAATCATTTATAACTAGTTGCAGTAGTCCTACAGAGTGAATACAAATCCTCAAAGTGTGTTTCTCCCCTGGAAAAAATTACTAGGATTTCCATATTTTGTGCTTTCAGTGATTCGCACAGCAAATCCTTGGCTGATTTTTCTTTCTGCCAATGTTAAGGCTGTAAGTTCACCTAGAAGCTGAAAAATCAAGTTGTGCTCCTTCCCCACCCTGCTAGTCACCAGTGATAGAGATTCTGTAGTTGGGCACTGTTGAATCACGAGGCTGTTAAAATCCAGGCAGCTCTTTCGTAGCCAAACAGAGTCCATCAAGTTAACTTCCATTAGTGAGGTTCTTTGTTTATGATACCAAAGCTGAAACTTGCTTTTCATAAGAAGATGTGACTCAGACACATAGCGAGCAGATATGTCAGGTGCTTAAACACCTGCCAGATGTTGAAATTAAATCTCCTTTAATACTTCTTGAGTACCTTCCATCAGAGGATTTCAAAGCACTCTGGGAATGTCAGTGATTTATGTTTCTCATTACCCTCCATTCTACCAATGGAGAAGTGAAGGAAGACCGTTTGGGATTTGCCCAGAGTCTAAGGCCATGTACACACTACCATCGCTATCGCGCACTTACCCTGTTGCGCGTTAAATGTTCCGTGGTGGTTGTTGCGCGATATCGCGTACACACTCGGCATGCTGTGACGGATCAAACAACCCCCCCCCCCTCAGTCCTCCAGCAAAACAAAGTGCACTCTGGGTACCTATCCCACAGTCCCCAATATCATTTCCCGTGGTGCATTGCGCTACCGACGCTACCCAGCAGTCGCCAATAGCAACGGGCGCTAATTTCAAACTGGAGCAACCATCTTTCCGTCACTGCCTTTTAATAATCACCATGGATTCAGCTGTGATCTTGAATGCTGCCTTCAGCATTGTGAACACAGCCCAGATTCTGTTGCGGTACGCCTTTGCCTCTGACTCAGAGCAGGACTCGGATGACTCCACTTCGGAGACTGACAGCCTTGAGAGCAGAACTGATATTCTGATCAGTTTTGCAGACCAGCTGCACAGCCTGAACCGCCGTGTTTGGTCCCGGCAGACAAGCACAGACTGGTGGGACCGAATCGTTCTCCAGCTGTGGGATGATGAGCAGTGGCTACAGAACTTCAGAATGCACAAAGCCACATTTATGGAACTGTGCCGTGAGCTTGCCCCTGCCCTGCATCACAAGGACACACAGATGAGATCTGCCATCACAGTGGAGAAGCGTGTGGCTATTGCCCTGTGGAAACTGGCGACTCCGGACTGCTACCGCTCGGTCGCAAACCAGTTCGGTGTCGGACGGTCGACCGTTGGATTAGCACTGTCACAAGTGTGCAGAGCCATCAACCGTCTTTTGTTAAGGAGGATGGTGACCCTGGGGAACGTGAGGGAGATCATCGAGGGATTTCAGGACTTGGGCTTCCCGAACTGTGGGGGTGCAATGGATGGGACCCACATCCCTATTCTCGCACCCGACCATCTCGCCAGCGAGTACATTAACCGGAAGGGATACTTTTCCATGGTTCTTCAGGCACTGGTGGACCATCGTGGTCGCTTTACAGACATAAATGCGGGTTGGTCAGAGAAGGTTCACGATGCCCGCATATTCAGGAATTCAGGACTGTTCAGAAGGCTACATTCGGGCACCTTTTTTCCAGATGAAAAACTGAATGTGCAGGGTGTAGAGATGCCCGTGGTTATCCTTGGGGACCCCGCCTACCCACTGATGCCATGGCTTATGAAGCCTTTTACCGGGAAGTTGGATCCTGCAAAGGAGCGTTTTAATTACAGGCTGAGCAGGTGCAGAATGGTTGTGGAGTGTGCCTTTGGCCGCTTAAAAGCGCGGTGGAGATCGCTTTATGGCAGGCTTGACCTGCATGAGGACAACATACCAGTTGTTATTTCCGCGTGTTGTGTCCTTCACAATATCTGTGAAAACAGGGGGGAGAGATTTATGAACTCGTGGACAAGGGAGGCAGAACGTCTGGAACATGCATTCCAGCAACCGGACACCAGGGGTATCCGGGGTGCACAGTTAAGGGCGGTGCGCATCAGGGAGGCGTTGAAAACCCATTTTTATGATGGGGTTTGAAGGACAGCATCGCCCTTTCTGTACTTCATAGTACACATATATTATTCTTAGATACAAAGGTTAAGGGAAACAGAGTCCTATTATTTTTTTATTCTTTCTCTACTTAAATTCAATCATTAGTGTTATACTGTAAATGACAATAAAAAAGTCTGTTTCTTTAACAGTCTCCGAACTTTATTGAGAAAACAACAATAATAAAACAGCTGGAGGGGGGTGTCTAAAGATGGGTGTAGGTGCGGGACTCCACGACATAAGTTGGGGGAGGGGTAGATGTAACATTATACCATGGGTGTCCATGGTGCTCTATGTATTGTTTTGGAGGTGAATGTTGGGTGGGTGGAGGGAAAGGCAGAGGAGGCTGGGGGGGGGGGGGGGGGGC
>ML685850.1:2126038-2156169 GCA_007922175.1 Pelusios castaneus | reverse complement strand
CCCCCCCCCCCCCCCCCCGCGAGCCTGGAGCAGACCAACCATGGTCTTCAGGAGGTTTGTCTGCTCGTGAAGGATGTCTATTAGTGCATCCTTCTGCCTCTCCCTCCTTGCGCTGCTCTCTCTCCTGTCCTGCCTGCACTGCCTCCTCCACTGCCTTGTCTCCCTAGCGGATGCCTCCTGGGAATCTATGAGCTCTTTGAAGATATCTTCCTTGCTCCTTCGAGGCCTCCGCCTTATCTTTCTCAGACGGTCCACAGCAGCTGTACATTGTCCATCGAAGGTCGTTCCTGCGTACATATGAAACATTGTAAATGCCGCTATTGTTCAAACCTTGGTATGGTGCAACGAAAGATGTTCTGCCTACACATTCCTCGCCTACTACAGCGAGTACATACCGGGGGGGGGGGGGGGTATGACCATTGTCCAAAGCGAGGGACGGGTTGCTGTGAGTTGCTCCACGGAACAGTTGACTATTGCCACTGCTTGTTCTGATCCTGTGTCAGAGATGGCTGGAACAGAAGCTGACATGACACTGCTTAGAGTGCCTATGCAAGCGAGAATGCATCTTCTGCATGTGGCTGACTTCAAGCCGGGACCTTACGCTGCAGGACTGTGCGCTGCAATGCTTCCCGCAGCGGTGCTAGCGAGCATGAGAGGGAAATTCTCCATGAATGGGGGAGGGCGACGGCTCGCTCTACCATCCAATTTTAAAAGAAGAATTTGGAAATATTTGGAGATCGCTTTCAGTGACTTGAGAGGGGACGAGTACTTGTCAATCGAGGCATTCATTGACGCTGTTTTTATGCAATGACAGTGTCCCCACGCCACATCTGTTATGCGCACAAAAGACAGACAAAAGGACGACAGAACGCGTTATCTTCCTGTACCCGCTAAGCTGTAGCTGATAGAATAGAAAGCACCGCAAGGCCAACTTACCGGAGCTGCCATCAGCTGATTCCTGGGACGGCGTGCCTAAGGAATCCGTGGAGCTGGTCTCTGGAGGGGTGGCGAATAACTCCTGGCTCCCCATTCAGTGGCTCCGTCGTCACCGTCCTCGTCCTCTTCCCCCTCTGCATCCTCGTCCAGGACAGCATCCTCGCCTTCAGCTCCCTTGTCATTTTCAGACGATGTTGCAGAGGTGTCAACGGTCAAGGTCGGGGTGGTTGTGGGATCCCCTCCCAGGATCGCCTCCAACTCCTTGTAATAGCGGCATGTTGTTGGCACGGAGCCAGAGCGCCGGTTAGCCTCTCTGGCTCTGTGGAAGGTTATCCTCAGCTCCTTCACCTTGGCCCGGCATTGCAGAGTGTCTCTCTCGTAGCCCTTCTCAGTCATGGACTGAGATATTTGGCCGAAAATGTCAAAATTCCGCCGGCTGCCACGTAACTGTGACTGCACGGCGGACTCTCCCCAGATTCCTATCAAGTCCATCACCTCTGCTTGTAGCAGTGAAAATGCACTGTTATGAAGGCTGGTAGGAAAACTGAACAGTGATTGAGGCCGTATCTATACTAGGAAATTGTTCCGCGATAAGTCTTTGCACTATAATAATAGCGTTGTATTTATAGCACAATGCGTGTTCACACGGTGTTCCTTATGAGGCAAAGGAGCGTCCACACTGTTCTTTGAATTTCTGCAAGAAAGAGCAGTGAATTGTGGCCACCTATCCCACTGTGTCACTCATCAGCTTCCTGCGCTAGGAATCCTGGGTAGAAGGAGAGCGCTGATCACTGTGGTAAATTTATACGTTCCCATGGGATGTTTCCTTGTCATTCACTGTAGCTACTAGCAGCTCACATCCTTTTTCAATGTTGCCCCTAGGAAAACAGGAAAAGTTCAAAACTTCCCAGGACTCACAGGAGGGAGGGGGTAATTGCATCAGTGCAGTGGAGTCCAAGCGGAAGACCAGAGTAGTCAGGCTTGGAATTCAGGGACATTTCTGGAGGCCACTTATTGTGTAAGAGAGGTTTCTCCTCAGCGTTCACACACTTTATAGCGCAAGAGCTGTTCCGCAATAGGTGTTCTGACTCTCGTACAGGTGGTATTGTTCTGGTACAACAGGGCACTTGTAATGCAATAAAGAGCATTCAGATGTGTGCGGTGGGCTTGTTTTTCCGCAATAAGATGGCTTATTCCGCAATAACTCTCCAGTGTGTACAAGGCCTTAGAAATCTGATTCTGAAATTACCTCACTGAAGACGCTTCCACTGAATAACTATAAATCTGCAAATCACAAATTCAGTTGCCACAGTCCAAAATCTCCAGAAAAGATCAATCTCAAGGCATGTGATTGAGTGCTTAACAGTAGTTGCTGTGATTCTGTATTCCCAGTTAGTAGCAGTCTGTTCTAAAGTGCTCTGGGTCAGCTTTGGTATGAACAGTGCTATCCAGTTCATGTCTAGCAGAACCTCAGTTACGAAGACTTTGGAACCGGAGGGTGTTGATAACTCTGGAATTTCCATAACTCTGAACGGTGGTTCTTTCAAAAATTTACAACTGAACATTGCTTTAAGACAGCTTTGAAACTTTACTATGCAGAAGAAAAATGCTGCTTTTAACCATCTTAAATGAAATAAGCACTGAAACAGATTCCTTACTTTGTCAAATCTTGTAAAGCTCTCCCTTTATTTCTTTTTTTAGCAGTTTGCGTTTATCACAGTACTGTATTGAATTGGTTTCTTTTTTTCCTCTCTGCTGCTGTTTGGCTGTATACTTCTGGTTCCAAATGAGGAGTATGGTTAACCGTTCGGTTTGTAACTCTGGTGTTCTACCATTCTGTCACTCTTGCTTAGCTCTCTACTGATGGTCTGTCTATGTCCTTGGTATTAATATTTACAAAATTCACAAGTTGAATTGATACTAATTAACATCCTTCTTATTTGTCACAGCAGAAAATAAAGCAGGTCGTGAAAACTGAATTTAGAAGTTACCCACCTTGTGTGCTTGACCAACTGATACATAAAATGTCTCCAGTTTTTAAAATTTATATATATTTTTATTTCTTTATTCATTGGAAATGATGGCTTATTTATGTAGGCTTACACAGGAGTGTCTGTTAAAGAGCTAAGATGTCTGAGAATGAGCACTGAAACAGTATTTGTAAGACAAATGGAAATTCAAGGAAAATAACGTGCTAATGAGAAAGATGAACAGCCATAACTGTTGCTTCAGCTTACCGCCTTTGCTTCTTCCTGGAAAATAAAATGAAATGAAAAGAAAAATAATTGTGGCAGAAGTTACTCAGCACATAGCTCCATAGCAGTCCTAAGACTCCAGAACAAGTGGAACATTTTGGGGGAAAAAATGTATTGACAACATTATGTCTGATTCATGTCCTGAGGTTAGAATTGATAACATACTTCCCCCCCATGTAGACTTACATCATTGAAGATGTTCCTGTAAACAACACGCTGACGGCCATGTTGTTGTCTTCTACCACCACTTCATTTTATCCAGATCCCATGTGCAGACCAGATTAACTTTGTGAACAGGAATGTTTTCCTGGAACTCCATGAAGTGAAAAAGAGTTCAACAGTAACGTAGCAGTCATATTGGTCTCAGTTTTAGGGTGTTGGCAAAATGGTTCTTCTTCTGAGTGCTATGATGATGATGGCCTTAGGATTTCCATCTTATCCTGAAATAAAAGGTGATTTACCAGGCAAACTCCATCTTGTTTTACTGGTGTAAAGAATTTTTATAGCACACTAGAACTTCAGAGTTACGAACGGCCCAGTCAACCACACACCTCATTTGGAACCGTGAGTACTCAATTAGGCAGCAGAAGAGACCCTGATCCCCCCCCCTCCCCAAAATACAGGCACAGAACTGTGTTAAACGTACACTGCTAAAAAAGTAAAGGGAAAGTTTGTTTTTTAAAGAAAATGGACAAGATAAGAAAGCTTTCTGCCCTTGTTTCATTTAAATTAAGATGGGTAAAAGCATCATTTTTTCTTTTGCAAAGTAAAATTTCAAAGCTGTATTGAGACATTATTCAATTGTAAACTTTGGAAAGAACAACCATGATGTTCTGTTCACAACTATGAACAACTTACATTCATGGGGTGTTCATAACTCTGAGGTTCCACTGTATTGGGTAAAGCCTTTATAATTGGTGGTGGTATCAGGCAAGAACTCATTTTTCTCCTCAGTCCAAAAACATGGTGGCGATATGGTGGTATCCTTTCAGCCCCCCTTCCCTGTTTTTGTCCCAGGAAATGTTTCCTTACATTTAGCTTGTTCTCAGACAATAACAAAATGAATCATTATAGGTTTTTCTAGGCCAAATTCACACCTGGAGAAAAGCAGGTGCATCCACTGTTGCCAGTTGCAGGTGCAACGGCTTCAATCATATCTAAATTTCACCCTCCAACTTCCCGTTAATACCATGTTGCGATGCTTTGACTTGCCTTTTTCTGGAAATCCCTTTTGATTGATCAACAATCATGGACTTGCCTATTAAAGAACTGTGGGTAAATTCCTCTCCTACCTTTAAATACTGGCCAGCCACACAGAATACAGCACCTGCACGTCAGCTATGCACAGCTGCGCTGCACATGTGGCAGTTGCTAGAAGAAGGCTAGGGGAGTGTCCACAGCCCAGCTGAAAGATACAGGTTTTTTGTAGTATATCAATTAAAATTGGAAGTGGGGGTGAGAGCTTTGTCTTGTAGCTCTTTTAGAGTTACACTTTTGTTATTACATCTATAATATGCAGGTTCCTTTATTTGTTTCTATAAAATTAGCTAGTAAACTTAAAATGGGAAAAAGTTAGTAATAGGAGCCGGGCGGCCTTTGCCAATGGTGAAATGTTGCTATATACAATGAAAGGCATGGTTCCTACTAACTTATTCTATAGCGGAGTGCCACATGTGGTAGGGTTATAAAGCTTTCACTGTAGAGGAGTCAAGGAGATGCTAATTTTTGGGTTGCATTTTCTTAAAAAGGTATTGATTTTGTCTGCAGTGGTGGTGGTGTAGCTGTGCTAGACACAGGAGACAAGGTAGGTGAGGTAGTCCCTATTATTGGACCAATTTCGGTTGACGAGGGAGACCGGCTTTTGATCTATACAGAGCTCTTCGAAATCAATACTCCCTTTTACTTCCATAGAGCCAGGATTTCACCCATCAAGACAAAAGCGCACAGGTGCTGAATAATTTGCCCAAGGTGTTGAGTCCCAGTCCCTTTGCTGAACATTAGGTAACACTGCCTCTCACACTGCTAAGTAATACTAATTTATATTTAAACCTGTAGCTTTGGAAGTTAAAGTCAAGTTTTAACAGGTCAAAATAAATGATATAGACAAGGATGAGGCAACATCTTTTATTGGACCAACTTCTGGTTGCAGGACTGGCCCTAGACCAAATGGTAATCCGCCCCCTCTCCCCATTTATTAATCTTTTGAATATCTTATTTTCTATTGCATTTGTAGCCCATTTCACTGCTTTGATGCATGATTTGCATACATAATTTTTCCTGTCATATAAAACAATAAATTTGTATGCTAGGATCTGTAAATCTCTATTTAATTCATGCCATAGATAAGCAAATAAAAAATTGTTTCCTCTAAGTGTATAGCGACTTTTAAATGATTGTACAAACATCAAGAAACTGACCAGTGCACCAATACTGTGTGGAACAGTATTAGACGTGTCAGCCTTAGAATGTCAACCCTGGTTCTGCAGTTCAAATTTTCCGCTTGCTGCAGCCTAGATTGCAATTGAGCTTTTCGCTTCCGACACTGAGCTCCTGAAGGCTTCTTTGGGGGCATCTTTTATTTTCTATGGCGGAAAACAGACAATATTAGGGAGTGCAAGTCTGTGTTCTGCAGTCTTAGAAGGTCATCAAATGTTATGTATGGAGCATGGTAAAAGTAGTAACAGTATTTTCATATGATTGTGTGTAGATGGGGGTTCAATAGATACCTCTGCTATCTCATGAAATATGTCCTTCATTAACCTCGACTTACAATCTTCAAGTCTTAAAATACGAGAACACTTTTGCCATTACACAATAGAACAAGGTTTACAATATCATAGCTGGGCTTTCACTTCACCCCAGTTTGTTCTTGTACCTCACTGCCTGCCTGATGATGTCCTGCCTCCGTTATATACCCGCAAGGACTTGGCTGACGACATTCCAGGAGGTTTGAGGAAAGTGAAGTTCTCACAAAGTCTGGAAGGTTCCATGAGATTCAATAAAGGTCCAGAACATTCTAGGAAGTTAGTGAAAAATGAATCTGAATAAAGAATACTTGAAACATTTGACTTCAAATGTTCCATTTTTCCTTTTGTTGCGAACTGAAACAGCACCCGAAGCCTGACACCTCAGTTGATAACTGGGTCAACTGCCCCTTAAAATCTGGCCATGTTTGCTGGTGAAAAAGACAAGCTCTGTATAGCACAGAAGCATGTATTTTTCACCAACAGAAGTTTGAGATCCTTGGATTGTAAGGGGCTATGTAAACACTTTATTATTATTATTATTAATTATTTATTAAAGTTTAGGGTGGTTAAACAGGATATTAGGTGTCTGCCATTTATAAAGGACACTTTGAATGACCAGGCTCTCCTGGAGGAACTTAGCCTCACTCAGCAAGCATGATATACAAGATGAACAACACAGTGTGTGACTGTGCCGTGATCATTGTGGGGTTAATATATTAGAAGGCTTCATGAATGTGGCCTTTAAGGAAGGTGTCTAGTGTTTGTGAGATGAAAACCTATTCTGTGTATAGGGGGTAGTATGAGATTTTAGTTTAATCTTCAAAATGTGTGCGCAAGGGGGTGCAAGAAAAGCCAAAAGTTACTTTTTTCGTTTCACATATTGTCCACTGAAGTTTTTCTTCAATAGTACCAAACATGATACTGTTTTCATGATCAAATGAGGTTTTAAATTTAATTCTTTAAATTCAAACCATTTTGTAGGAGCATTACAAGTGTGAAGAACAAAACAAAAAACCACACAACATCTGAAACTGGTTTACTTTCTTCCTGTTTATATAATCCTCTTTCAAAAATACAGACATTTTTCTTGTGAAATTTAGGTTTTGAAAAATGCTTCCAGGCTGAGTTCCTGACCTCTGTGCCGAATTCTACCATGAAGGAATTGTACCACTGATTTATAAATCCTTAAGATGATTTCACTGAATTCAAGTGAAATTCAACAGGAAATCAGCCTCTCCACTGCATTCAGATGGTTAAATAGTGCCTACAGTCAGCTAGGCTACAGCAGAACATCAACCAATGATGTACAGTCAAAACCAAATTAAATAAGTGATTTGAACCCTCTTTGGGGCTCAGATTTTGGCCAAAATTTTCAAAACCAGTGCCTCAGTATGACATTTCTTAGTGACTAATATGAGCAGCCTGACTTTCAAAAGTGCTGAGCAGTCAACACAAGAACAACCATACTGGGTCAGACTGATGGTCCATCTAGCCCAGTGTCCTGTCTTCCAACAGTGGCCAATGCCAGGAGTTTCAGAGAGTGAACAGAAGAGGGCAACTATCGAGTGATCCATCCCTTGTTATCCGTTCCCAGCTTCTCACAGGGAGAGGCTAGGGAAATCCAGAGCATGGGGTTACCTCCTTGACCATCTTGGCTGATAGCCATTGATGGACTTGTCCTCCATGAACTGATCTAATTCTTTTTCTGAACCCAGTTATGGTTTTGGCCTTCACATAGTCCCGTGACAATGAGTTCCACTGGTTGACTGTGCATTGTGTGATGAAGTACTTCCTTTTGTTTGTTTTAAACCTGCTGCCACTCACAAATAGCATTGAAACCATTTGGGACTAAAAGCATTCAGGAGATTTTAAAATCTGGTTGCTTTTATTTAGATGCTGAAAGATGATTTAGGAAGGTAGCTAGGCACACAGGTTTGAAAATGTCTGTATTCACCTGTGAAGGACCTAGCACGCTATTGGCGTTACAGAAATGATATCGTTGTATTGTAGATATCGGTCACAAACTGACAGTGTGAAACGTATCTTAGCAAGTATTGCTGTTTGCTGTGAAAACTGCGTGTGTCTGACGAAGTGGGATTTTCTTCCATGAAAGCTCACGCGATAAATAAATGTGTTAGTCTTTAAAAGTGCCGCAGGACTCCTTGTTTGTTTGGCTGACCTAGACTAACCCGGCTGCCCCTTTGGAACAAGTTTTAAATGATTGATCTCATGCAGTCATTGTCTTAACCCAATCCCTGCTTCCCCATAATCCTGTACAGGCAATGCATAATAACTGCACAGACAGTATATGATATGGTAATATCTTCTAGTTAGTGAATGCAATATCTGTAGAGATCTATTTATTTTATCCATGATCATATTCCCTAGAGATTTGAGCAGATTTTACAAAATAGTGATACGTATAGTAAGTACTTTTGTCCAAATTGTGGTGGTGGTGGGTTTTTTAATCTTTTGAATAGCACTGGCAGGAAACGGCAAAGTTTGACTGAAACAAGCACATTTGGAATCAAAATAGCTAAAACACACCATGCCTCAGTGCCCCATAATGATGATGCTTAATTCCCGCTAAGCCACCTTAATATAAGCAGCTTGACTTTCAAAAGTACAGCACACTCACGAATATCTGAAAGTCATATGGGAGCTGGAAGTATTCATGAGATTGGCAAATCAGGCTCTTTTATTGAGGCTTAAATTTAGAAGAGCTAGAGGTAATATTGGGGATTGAAATGGCTGCATATAATGGTTTTCTGCGGTAAACAAGTGAAAAATGGCCAAACATAACATCATCAGGTCTTTGGACTGTGACTGATTTCTTGATTTAGCCAAAATGGAGGTTGGCAAGTTCAATGACTAGAAGATATCATCTTGCTCATTGTTAGAATTAAAAATCCCGTGATCCCATCTGTTTGGTATTCATGTATACCACATTTGTAACTGTATTAGTGTCATGACAAGTCTGGATTATTTGAGGTGGGACAAGAGGGGGATTTAACTTGATATTGTAGAATTGTAAAATAGATTGGATTCTGCCCCGTGTCTGGTCTGATCTGGTTTCTATTTTGTGTATTCATCTCATATTTTAATACCCTGCAAAACTAAATATCAGGAGTGAAATTCTGGCTTGACTGAAGTTAATGGCAAAATTCCCACTGACTTCAGTGGAGCTAGGCTTTCACCCCAGATAAGTAGAAACTTTCCATGTTGAGATTTTGGTAGAAGCTTTTAGTCACATTGTAGATGGAACAAATTCTAATATTTTAGTTGAATTGTGTGTGACTTTAAAAGGAAAGTAACTATTCCTCATCTGTACAAGAAAATAAATCAGATATACAATAGCCCTTTAAAATCTCTTCAGGCTTAAAGGGACAGGGACCATGCTGTCTTTTATTTATAAAGACCCATGAGTACCTGTGGAGTTACCAAAATAATTAAAAAAAAAAAAAAAAAAAAAAAAAAAAAAATTAAAAAAATTCTATACAGTTTCCATATTAGCCTGTAGAGGGCAGACCATGTTCAGTAAATAACTCTTTGGAATTTACAAAATGATTTATTGAAACTTGAGGATAGATAGAGGGTGAATCCACATAAAATTTTAATGTGACTAGTTCCCATTCATTCTTCCGCAAGTGTGAAAAGTTTTGAATGAGGAGAAACTATGATAAATTCGAAGTTAACTTACAAGGGCAGTATGAGTTAATTTCAAGTCTTGAGTTTATCCACATGTATTCACAATGTTGCCTAATTTAAGAAAAACTTCAATATTTGAAGTACAAATGATGCACTCAAAAACGAATTCAGAGAATAAATCACTCTTAGAAACATCCTTTGATATGGCAGGCAGTTGTCCATTATGTTTAGTGTATAAATTCATTTTTGGAAAGACAATGTTTTGATTTTTTTTTTGGAAAGTCTAATTGGTTGGCTAGTTTGGAGACGGCATAGGATTATGTTGGGTACTGCAGGAATGATTATGAACGTTCTGCCCTTTTTCCTCCCAGGGTTAAACTTTCAGAATGGCTGCGTATATAGGTGGGTGTAATCCTAGTGGATTTTAGTGAAAGGAAATGAGCTAGACAAGAATAAAGCTCTTGCGTAGCTTCTATTTTGAGGATTTTTTAATGAAAAAATATAATATGCCATTAAACATCCCTTGTAGTCAGCCTGCTTCGAGAAGGAGAGGCTCCTTATTGGCCCCGTAATATTTTTCATCCTCTGTTTAATTATTTTTTTCCCGATTGGTGGCCATTGTAGCAATTAGGGGATAATTGTTACAAAATGTTTTTCATGCCTGAAGAGAAGTGAGGAGCTTATTTTTCCCTGGTTGTCAGAATCTTTGTATATGGTATCGTTCTCGCATCAAAAAGGTGTGATGCCGAAGCTGAGTTATAAATCTCTTCTGTAGAGTCTAGACTCCATGGGAACGTTTACTTGACGACTCTGAAGAATGTCTCCCTCCTAGATCTCCTGTGCCCACTTGTCTGGTCTTTTCCCAACTCAGCCTACTGTATCTCGTGCATTTTGTCCAGGACTTCATTGCTCAAGGCGTCAGCCGGGAACAGTTCTGATATCCCAACGTATCTTTCTGTGCTCCAGGATTATCAGGACTCTAGGCATGCAAAACATTGTCTTCAGCCACTGGGCTGTTTCTCAGACTTGATTTTAAGGAAAGAAGAAAACAGACTATCAAACGGAAACCAAAATGCGATCTTGAAAGGAAACGTATCTGCAAAGCCGTAGGCAAGGCACACAGAGGATGAGTGAAGCATAGCAGCACTGAAGCTCTCAGAGAAAAAGCAGCTTAAAAAAAGCAAAACCATTAGTGGTCAAGATATGAGAGAGACACTTAAGTGACTAACAAGACGTTCTTTGAGGACCAGAGTGCTTTATTTAAATAATCACAGGGCAGGGAACTGGCAGCTGCTGAATCTAGCTCTGTTCCACATTCGCTTTGGCTATGTACACACTACCATTTTTAACGCGCAATAATCCTCTTCCGCATTAATTCTCCCGTGGCTGTTGTTGCGCGAGATCGCGTACACACTATGCTTGCTCTAACGGAACAAAGCCCCCCCCCTTCTGAGCGCAGTCCTCCAGGAAAGCGAAGGGGATTGTGGGTACGTATCCCAGAGTCCCCAGTATCATCTCCCGTGGTGCATTCCGCTACTGACGCTACCCAGCGGTTGCCAATAGCAACGAGCGCGAATTTCAAATTGAAGCAACCTTCTTCTCGGCACTGCCTTTTCAGAATCGACATGGATTCAGCTGTGATCTTGAATGCTGCCTTCAGCATTGTGAACACAGCCCAGATTCTGTTGCGGTTTGCCTTTGGCTATGATTCGGAGCATGACACGGATGACTCGGTCTCGGATGATGACAGCATTGAAAACCAAACGGACATTCTGATCAGTTTCGCGGACCAGCAACACAGCCTGAACCGCCGTGTTTGGTCCCGGCAGACGAGCACAGACTGGTGGGAACGAATCGTCCTTCAGCTGTGGGATGATGATCAGTGGCAACAGAACTTTAGAATGCGGAAAGCCACATTTATGGAGCTATGCCAGGAGCTTGCCCCTGCCCTTCGATGCAAGGACACGAGGATGAGACCCGCCATGACCGTGGAGAAGCGTGTGGCTATCGCACTTTGGAAACTGGCGACTCCAGACTGCTACCGCTCGGTCGCAAACCAGTTTGGGGTTGGACGCTCGACCGTTGGAGTGGCACTGTCACAAGTATGCAGAGCCATCAACCGTATTCTGCTCAGGAGGATGGTGACCCCGGGAAACGTGAGGGAGATCATCGCAGGATTTAATGAGTTGGGCTTCCCGAACTGTGGGGGTGCAATAGATGGGACTCACATCCCTATTCTCGCTCCCGACCACCTTGCCTCTGAATACATCAACAGGAAAGGATACTTTTCGATGGTTCTACAGGCACTGGTGGACCACCGTGGTCGCTTTATGGACATTAATGCTGGCTGGTCTGGAAAGGTGCACGATGCACGCATCTTTAGAAACTCTGGACTATTCAGAAGGCTACATGCTGGAACATTTTTTCAAGACGAGAAAATAATTGTGGGCGGTGTAGAGATGCCAGTGGTGATACTTGGGGACCCCGCCTACCCACTGATGCCATGGCTCATGAAGCCGTACACCGGGAAGTTGGATCCTGACAAGGAGCGTTTCAATTACCGGTTAAGTAGATGCAGAATGGTTGTGGAGTGTGCCTTTGGCCGTTTAAAAGCGCGCTGGAGAGCGCTGTATGGCAGGCTAGATCTCCACGAGGACAGGATCCCATTAGTTATTTCGGCTTGCTGTGTTCTTCACAATATATGTGAAAGCCGGGGGGAGAGATTCAGGAACTCTTGGACCACTGAGGCACAACGTCTGGAAAATGCCTACCAGCAACCAGACACGAGGGGTATCCGGGGGGCGCAGCTAAGGGCAGTTCGCATAAGGGATGCGTTAAAAACCCATTTTAGTACTGTTGGTTAAAATTGTACCTTTGAATATAGTTACTAACCATTTCCTATATGTTTCAACTGTTAAAAATTAAGCTTTAGAAATTTTGTGTTTTTCCCCTGTAAACATTCATTGAATCAAAAACCGTTAATGTTAAATTAATGAAACAAATAAAGAAAGTCTGATTAAGTTTAACAAGGATTCAACTTTATTTAATTAACATTGATCAAAACTCGGGTTTGAGGGGAGTAGGGACTAAAGGTGGGTGTAGGTGCGGGACTCAACTACATATGTTGGGGGAGGGGTTCTGTTAGGGTTACACCATGGATGTCCATGGTGGTCTAAAAACTGTCTGGGGGGGGAATGTGGCGTGGATGCACTGAAAGGCATATGAGGCTGATGATGGGGGGTGCGAGCCTGTAGCAGACCGACCATGGTCTTGAGGAGGTTGGTCTGCTCCTGCATGATGCCTATCAGGGCATCCTTCTGCTGCTCTCTCCTCGCACTGCTCTGTCTCCTGTCCTGCCTGCACTGCCTCCTCCATTGCCTTGTCTCCCTCGCAGAAGCCTCATGGAACTGCATGAGCTCCTGGAAGACGTCTTCCTTGCTCCTGCGAGGCCTCCGCCTTATCCTCCTCAGACGCTCAGCTGCAGCTGTAGACTGTCCACCGAAGGTCATTCCTGTTCAGATATGAAAAATGTAGAATGCCGCTATTGTTCTCGCCACGGTCAGGAGCAAATGATGTTGTTCTCCCCACACATTCCTTCAATACACAAGAGGGGACCTATGGGGGGGCGGTAACAGATTTCCCAAAGCTTGGTACGGGTTGCAGAGCTAGTACAACGGAGAGTTGACTATTGCCACACCAAGTTCTGATCCCGTGCCCGAGATGGCTGAAATAGAGGCAGATCTCACACTGCTTAGAGTGCCTCTGCAAGCGAGAATGCATCTCCTTCATGTTGCCGACTTCAAGCCGGGACCTTACGCTGCAGGACTGTGCGCAGCAATGTTGCCCGCAGGAGTGCTTGCGAGTCTGAAAGGAAGAGTGTCCCTGAATGGTGGAGTGCAAAGGAATGCTCTACCATGTAATCTCAAGAGAAGACTCTGGAAATATTTGGATGACGCGTTCAGTGAGTTGAAAGGGAACGACTACTTGGAAATCGAGGCATACATCGATGACCTTTTTAAGTAATGCTAGTAACACCTTTACAGTTCTGTAAGGAACAGAACTGAGGACACCGAAAACAAAAACCCCTTGCAAAAAAACCATGTCTACGCTGAGCTGTAGCACCTAGAATAGAGGACATTGCGAACGGGACTTACCAGAGCTGCCTTCTGATGATTCCTGGGTAGGCGTGGAGAAGGAATCAGTGGAGCTTGTTTCTGGCTGGGTGGAAAATAACTCCTGGCTCCCCGGGTCAGTGGCTCCGTTCTCTCCGTCCTCGTAGTCTTCTTCTTCTGATTCCTCGTCCACAATTGCCTCGTCGCCTTCTGCTTCCTTCTCTGTTTGGGGTGCAGTCTCCGAGGTGTCTACCGTGCAGTTCGGGGTGGTTGTGGGATCGCCGCCCAGGATCGCCTCCAGCTCCTTATAGTACTTGCACGTTGCTGGCGCGGAGCCAGAGCGCCGGTTAGCCTCTCTGGCTCTGTGAAATGTTATCCGCAGCTCCTTCACCTTTGCCCGGCACTGCAGGGTGTCTCGCTCGTACCCCTTTTCGGTCATGGCTTTGGATATTTGACCGAAAATGTCAAAATTCCTCCGGCTGCCACGTAACTGTGACTGCACGGCGGACTCTCCCCAGATGCCGATCAAGTCCATCACCTCTGATGCTGTCCAGGCTGGAGCTCGTTTGCTGCGGCGCGACGACATTGCGAGCGAAGCACACAGAGGCAGCAGCACCGAACAGCGAGGCAGAAGGGAGAGTGGTGAATTCAAAAATTCGCGGGACAGAAGAGGAGGTCGGGAAAAATGACGTCACGACGATAGAGTACAGGCGGAAGTGCAGAAGGGATGGAATTTGAATTGTGGGCCATTTCCGTTATATTCACATTGCGCGATAAGCGTACACACACTGGCAATCGCGCAACAACTATTCCGCGTTAGCAGCAACCACGCTCGTTTAGGTGGTTTACATTTTGCGCAAAAAGAAGGGACTTAACGCGGAATAACTGTAAGTTGTGTGTGTACGCTCTGTTTGTTATTGCGCATTAAAGGGCTTTATCGCGCAATAACTTTGTAGTGTGTACAAGGCCTTTGTGCCCTTGGTGAATCACTCAACCTCTTTGTGCCTTCATATCTGCACCTGCAAATTGGGTCAATGTACCTAGAGTGGTATCTTTTTAAATCATGTAGCTGTGCTGCCCCAAAGCCCTGCTCCGGGTTGGAGCCGATTGTACTAGCCAGCCTACAGACACCTAGAAAGATGCAGTTGCTGCTCTGAAGAGCTTACAATCAAAGCAGCATCTTCCAGATTTCTGACAGGCCTGCTACAAGGATATATTTATTAATTTGGTGGGGTAAATTTCTGTAAAATAGCTAAATAGTGGTAACTTTGACGGAGAAGCTGTAAGTCGTACCAGCAATCTTAAAGAAAAGAAGATGAAGTGAGAGTTATCCAGAGGTAACTGCTTTCTGGTGGAACTGCCTAAGGCTCTGAGATTTAAGGATTCCAATCTCAGGGTCACCACGCCAAGACTGGGATCTTTTCTAATACTAACTGTGGAGAAATAAACTGCCTTGGCCGCACTTGAGCTGCCTGCTGCTAAATTTCAATGCCTAGGTGTAGTCGCCTGTAATGTGAGCATTACACCACAGCAACACATACACACTCTGGAAGGGAGGTGAAAAAGGCTTTTATATTTGTCCTGTCAGGAGCACATTTAAACCCAGAAGTACTTAGAAGGCTATTAAAAATCCCTTATGGAGCAGAAAGCCATTAGCCCATCCTTAGTCCTCCATCTATTCAGGCACAAGTTAACCATTTTTGGATGGGAAAGGGAGAATTGAACCAGTTGCCATCATTTGCTGAGATTGCTTCGTTGCTCCTATTATTTTTGTGGTTTGATGGTTCTGATGAGCTTACCTGGGACTCAGGTGTAAGAGGACATGTTCACATATGCCTTGAGATGTAATTCAGTGCATTTTTGAATGTGGCGTGTTCTGTGAAAAGGCCATAACAATACAGCGGAGCAAACAGTGCAGGAGACCTTGCTGAACATCTGTGCTTGGAAGCATCTTTGATTATGAGCTTGAAATGGTTAGTGGTGATTGATGTTCCTAAGACGTTATTTGGCATGAGCACTCTATTTTGTGCTGGGTGATAAAACAAAAATTAGAGTGGTCTGGATTAATAATAAAAATCAAATATTGACATTGTTGGGATATTTTTGTCCAGCAACCCAATTGCTGGACAAATCCAATAAATTGTATGGACAATCCAATAAATTGTATGGCTGAGAAACCTGCCGAAGCTTTACATCTGCTACTGCTATGGGTTGGCTCATTTATGCAGTAAGCCGATACTAATTTTCCATTCCTCCTTTTTCTTCTGCATGTGTATGCTAAATACTCTTTAATTACATAACATTAGTCTGATTACTTCTGATGTACATAAGCAGGTGGCTCATTCTTGTAGTCAGATCAGCAGCATGTAATAGATCTCCACCACTTCCTTGAAGAAGGTCTCATTTTTAAAAACCTCGGATCTTTCTTTAAGCTCATTCTTCATTCAACTACAGTTCTCGATTGCGTCTCTTGGCTGAGTTCTAGTTCATCATTTTTGTGTAAAATATGTTCTTTGCAGACTACAATTAGTGCTTGCAGGATATGGGCATACAATGTCTTGTTAGATCATTCTCTCCACGCACTCTACTATAATAGGGGTCACAAAGAAGAGGTCAGCAGTGTCCAGAGAGCTCAAATTTTCAAAACCCCGAAGTAACCTAAACTAGCTAACCCTTATAACACCCTATGAGGATGGATGTGGTAATAACTGTATTTTATACATGAGTAAGAGGAGACATGGTGATTAAAACACTTGCTGAAAGGCAGTGAGTAGCAGACTTAAGAATTCCCGGTTGTCAGTTTTATGCTCGATCCAATAAGTCTGCATTATCCCATGAACAGTGCACATTTATTGTTCCATGCTGAGTCCGGTATTTGTAAATGCTTGTGTGGAATCAATATCCCTGTTTGGATTTCAGCAGTGGGGTGTTTGTGTGGGTGAGGGTGGGCGTGGTGGCTACTGGGGAGAGGAGAGCAGGAACTTGCAGGGGAACCGGTCCGTGGTGTTAACTTAGAGGTATTGGAGAGTGTCAAGATTTAGGCTTTTCAAACTAAGCATCCAGTAAAAATCAAGGGTTTGGGCCCCATTTCTTGCACTGATGGTGAGCTTTGTCAGTTTTATTTTGGACAAATTGCACTCCCTGATAATCAGCAGATAGGCAGAAACTCTCACCGTCCTGACAAGTGACTGGAGTTTAGTTAAAACGTAACAGAAGCTGTGTGGATGTGTTGAGTTTACACCTTGCAATAATGAATGCACGCTTTGATCTGATCTGAGAGGGATTTTATAACTTTCAAATGGGTCTTTGGCAGAGAGCCAGCCACGCTGTCATTTTTTATTAACTTTCTTCTTTCCCCCCTGTAGCTAGTCTGCTTTTTTAATATTGTTTTAAGGACTATGTATTCCATTCCTAGGGAGATTGGGAACCATTAAAATTCTACATCTGAGTCCATTAGAGAGGTCTATAAAACAATCACAGGAGCAAATGTTCAGTAACTAATCAAAACCACTAACTCTAACCACAACAGTACTTCAGCCCTTTTTAAATAATAAATCATTCTTTGCTGGGCCTTATCTGTTCTCTCATCAGGAAAGAGCTAATTAGATTATTTTAAAGTAAACATTGTCAGTTTCCGTGGTGGAGGGCAGCAAAGGGAGTGAAGATGAGACATGCTTTACCCCTCAGTGCCGGTAAACCAATAAAAACCGTTCTTAGTGTTGCTGTTTAAAACTATTAGCTCCTGAAGTAGCTGATATATTTGAAAAGGAAAACATTGCAAGGACCTTGTCAGGGAAGGAATAAAGGAATGCATGGCCTGGTGTGTAGCATATTCCTACCCATTGGAGAACGTGAAGACTTGTATGTGAACTTTTTAGTTGAGGGGGATCATTTTATGCCTTCATCGAGAATTGCTGCTCTGCCGGTGTGCGTATATCCTGGCTGGGAAGTGTCCCGTGGAAGCGTTTGTGGACAAGGAGAAATAACCAAGAACGGCTATTGCAGAATAGCTGTCCCCATTGGAAGTGATTTAAGCTAAGCTGCAAAAAGAAAATCAGTGCAGAATTAAAGTATCCATATTGGGATTTAGTGTGGAATAGCTCTTGAGCTTTAAATTCACATCCAAGTTTATTTTGCAAGCGCTTCCCAGCGCAGACAAGGACGAAGAATGGGAAAATAGCTTGTTTTTCTTGTCCTTTCAGTCCTCGCTCTTTCTGAGTCAGCCACCAAGAAGCATTATTAGTGTTAGTTTTGTGGGTGGTTTTTAGCTAGCTTGACACTTGCCAACTGTGGAACTGGACAGAACCGCCAACCTGTTTCAGATAGTCAGTGACAAGCCATCAGGTAGTTAACGAAGTTCGGTCATTAGTGACCTGCGACGGTAGGCTCTGACTCCCATTACCCGAGCCGTCTAATTCTGATCCCTCCCAAGAGGGGCTCTTTTCAGAAGGACTGTTGCCTGGCTCTTCCTCCACAAAATGAAATTGGCCTGCTCCTGCACTTGAGTAGACAAAAATGGCTCTGCTTTAAGGGAATTTAAACTATATGGATTGTTAAATTTAATGTTAGCTGTGACCAGACATTTGTTTCTTAACTTCCCTCTCTTTTATTTTCACATTAAGCAGAAAGTGCAGAGATTCATAGGAGTAGAGGCAGTTTTATAGAATAATAGAAAGGTGCGCTTTTCTTTCATAGAAACCGCACCAAAAGGTACTGCTTTTTGGAAGCCCGCCCGCCTTGGCCTGAGGCCAGTTTTCAGAGGTCACACTGGAGTGTCATCTGTGCTTTTATGTGGTTTCTAATGTTTGCTTCTCCATTGGGCTCCAAACAGATGCCTTTATGTGAAACAGAACATAAAAATCCAAATGTGCCTCTGATGCAGGGCATTTTTCCTCCTTTATGTGCAATGTGCACAGCTTTCGCCTTGCCAGAGCCCAGGAAGAGTTGTGCAAGCGTGAGTGTGTAAGGTGTGGGTAGCGGGGGAGTTCCTTGGCAGCCAAGCTCACACTTCTCCATAGCGGCTTCCTCTGGGCCTCGCCCTGGCTTTCTCTCTCTCATGCGGAAACTGAAACCTTGGTGACTTCACCCAAGCTTGCTGAAGTTAAAGAAAATTTGATATTTCTCACTTGCAGGTCACTTCAGTCCATTTTGTGTCTTGCCAAGTTAAAATAAGACAAATACGAAACTTTTCTGGCATGTACTGTATGGAGCTCTAGTGTGACCTCTAGATTACAGATCTGAGAGAATCAAGTCGTTTCTTTTAGGATCTGAGCGTTGTGAACTAATTCTCAACTTCATTTTAGCATTTCTGGAAGAATACATCAGTGTTTGAGCAAGACTGAATACTGTCACAATACAGGAAAGTATTTCAAAGTGATCACCTACGGCCACTTTCATCAGGGATGATGTATGCTGCTTTTATGTTCTCGGTGTAAGTGAAGGAAGTAAGAGTTAGTCCTTTAGGAAATGTATCAGTGAATAGTTTTTATTTTGTTATTAGAGACTTGTTTATAATTCATAAAAGCATACATCTGCTTCTGATGTGGTGAGCAGCCCATTATCATTATGGGAGTCTCTCTAACTGCCTTTCAGAGCTGCAGTGACAAAATTGATTAGTAAAGACATTTCCCCTTGTATTAAGATGGGCCTCAATTAAAACCGCAATCGATCCTCAGAGCTGGGATTGGATCCCAATTCATTGCTGAATTTTTAGTTTTGGGTAAGCTGGACTCCAACGACCTGGATTTCAGGAAAGTTTTGGTTTGGGTCTGGGTTTAAAATTCCCAGGGCTGGGAATAATCGGGATTGGGTTGGTTTGGCTCTGGGATTTTGGGTCTGGCCTTCCCAGCATTCACTAATGAACAAATATACCTTGCATTTATTAGCTGATGCAAAAATAATTGATGCCTGCACTCCTTCCAAGCAAAAATAAACATCACCTACAAGTTTTGCACTGTCTCGGGGAGTACAACGTGATCTGTATTCTGAGAGATTTCGGGTACCCGGCTTCTGTATTTCAGCATAATCTGCTAAAAGCGATTGAATACATTCACAGCCTGGAGTGCGAATGTGAAGACTCATTAATTACCTCCATCCAGCACACTCATTCTGTCGTTGTTTTCCTCTCCCCTGACCACTGTCACTAATTTATTTCCCCTACAATTTTTCTTTGAACAGCCCATTTAAGGATCAGTTTAAAGACTGATGTTTGTATTGGGAGAAAATTTTGCTTATAATCTTTTTTAAAAAGATGAAGAAAAATAACTCTGCATTAGGGAGATTTTCATGGAAACATTAGGCTTGAATTTGGTATAAATTAGATTAGATTGTTTCATTCACTGGCTGAGTTAGTTTGACTTGAATAGGCATATCTGAGATCAGAAACAAGCCCAGGATCTTCCTTGCTTGGACTTTGGGAAGAACAAAGGCATATTTCCTTTCTGAGTCCTAATCCTTGGTATATAGGATGTTGCAATAACTATCTATGGACTGGAGCTTCTGAAGCTAGAGATTGATGTGGAATTTGCCCCTCTGTTTCCCAGTTGTTCATCATGTTTGAAGTATCACAATCACCAGGAAGATTTCTCTTTTGCAATGCTAATGGACAGACTTCTGCCTGAGAGGGACTTGCTAAAATCTCATCAGGCCTCATTCTCAGGTCTCTGCTGTTTGTTGCTCATTTCAGTCCAGTCATTATTTTCTCTTATCGAAGCATAGCTGAATTATTTTTTTTTCTGCTGCTTTCCCACCACTAGAGGTCAAGATTGTGCTATTACACAGTACAGTAAATAGCTCCCAGGCATTTAGCATTTAACTCCATCGTTCTCTTTTCTGATGCAGACACATTCAGTGTCAACTGTGATTTTTTTTTTTTTTTTTTTTTTTAATTCTTTGATTTGAATGGTTGGCTAGATCTATTAAGAGTGAGTTAGATTGTTTTACATATATGTGCAATATAAAAGTATCAGTCTTGTGACATAAAATAGATCTTGGTCTATTTTATATATCAAAGTGAAGTAGCATGTTAGTATTATCAGGTTCCTCATTTCTGTAACATGAATGAATCAATCCCTATTTCTGATTGTGGCAAATTTTGGCACAAGCAGGCATTAAAAAGGAGCGGACATTGAACAGATGCCGTCTTCATCTCCCAAATTTCAGTGGGTTGAGGTACTCAACAAATGGAGCACTCTTATTTATATCTTACCCATTTGTGATGTGTTGCCAGTGGGATTTTCGCTAGTGCAGAGAAGCAGTTAAATACTTGGGTATCAGTTGAAATTAAATCTGGCACAAGGAGTCAGTGAAAATATGAGATGTCTATTTGTGAAAGGGGGAACCCTGTACTTAAAATAAAATAAAACCAAATCTGCTTTCTGGTGAGTCTGGTATGTTTCAACACACTTGTCACATTTAGACAATACTTGATACACTTTTACTTGTAGCAAAGTATCAGCCCACATACCTAGAATCAGCTCTTCTCCACAGGGCGAGCATTTTTTTGGCAGTTTATATACATGCTGTTATAGGACAGTGTAAACATCTGTGTACAATCCCAATTTTATACTTCAAATTTAAGCTCTCTTCTAATATGCTTTGGCATTTGGGGCTAAGCAGTTTGCCTGTCTTTCACAGATTTTATGCTCACCAACAAGAAGATCCTTGCCCCGTCTCAGACTAGTGGATACCTGCTTTTTTGTGTAACTTTCCCTGAAAACCAATCTTTGGGATAACTATGTCTACAGATCAAGGTCATAGGCACATATAGTAATTTTCTTGTGAAGGGATCTCTGCTTGATCATCTGTTCCAGCCCTGTATCTTGATGATTAGCCTACTGAGAGAATTTTGGTTGAGTACCTTTATAGATCATGTAAATCAACAGTGTATAATTACATCCTCCTGGAGTACCACAAAAATGCTTTCAGGAATCTCTGGGGTCCAGATGTGGAGGTCTTTCTGCTGACATGGGTGGAAAAGAGGAACATATCCAACAGTTAAGTCAGTCCTTTAATTTACCCTGTGGCAGTTGCCACATGGCCTGTGGTCTAATACCTCTGCATCTATGTTGTAAATAGATCAATATGGCAGCATGATGGGTTTTTTCAGTTGTGATTTGTGAAGGGTCATGATATCGTTTTTATTATTGCGTAATCAGCTGAATGGTTTTGAAATGAGTCTCCTGGTCATTTGGAATTTATAGGATAGAAAATGTGAGAGAAACTCTGTTCCATCAAGTATGTTAGTTTTGTTTCATATTTGTATCATTTTCTAAATGATTGCATCTTTTGGTCCAAACTAATAAATCTCTGTCATCAGCAACTTTTAAATCTGCTTTTGTTCTAGGCCCAGCAGCAAAGAAACCTGGATAATATTGTATCTCAGCATCCCAGGATAGGTGGTGGAAAGAAATATAAGAAAGATGTCTGTGCAAGCTCAGATTTGGAGGTGAAAAACAGTAGCCCTATGTCCGAACAGGATTCAGGGATCTTGGATGTTGAAGATGAGGATGACGATGAAGAGGTAACTTTATAATATCAAACCCGGTAGATTGGAGGGCTCTGGGGATTGCTAATGGGACATTTTATATCCAGATTGTCAGCTCACATTTGCCCTACACTGGTTCTTATAATGGAAGGGATGTTTAGAGGACTATGTGAAATTAATAGTTGGTTCTCAGTATGGTTCAAAGTGGACTATGGACGCACATCCCAGTTGGCAGTCTTAGAAGAGAGGACCCAAATTCATTGAGAACATAATGAACTTTCCTGGAGTAGAGGTGGTTCATCCAGGTCAGGATTCACTTCTGTGGCCTTCACGTCCTGGGGTGGTGATATAATAATTTGACATCTTTCACGAGCACTTAATTTAAAAGAAGGGGAAAAGTCCATTTAACAGGTATTTTAGCTGCTTTGTCGAAATGTGCTCTGACTTTTATACTGGCTGACAATGAATGCACATTTTCTGTGTTCAGAGCCTTAAATAACTGCGTATAAAGATTGTCTCATTTAAAATTTGGCCACATTGAAAATTTTACTATGTTTTGGAATCTCTTGCTGCTGTTTTATGTATTAGGGGCCAAATTCTCTGCTGGTATAGCTTCACCGAAATGTAATCGTTGTTATTGTTAGTTTAATATGTCTAATAATATATTAGTGTGTAAAAGAGGTTCTCAACCACGGGCTGCTTGTGCTGTGGGCTATGTGACTTCCTCAGGGCCATACAAGTAATATATTGTATGTGCGATTGTGGCCCACCTAATGCACAGAGAGCTGCATATGCATCTCATAATGGTAAATAGGTTGAGAACCGCTAGTAGATAGTCTTTTTGACGCTTCCTCCTAGAATGCTCAATCTCCATTCCTGCTGTTGCCTCCCAGCCCCTGCTGCCTTTCAACCCGATTTGGTGCCTTCTCCCCATAATCCATCGTTCTCCATTCTGTTCCTCTTTAGAACCTGAAATACATGTTTCCCAAGTAGTAATTTAAAAACAAGAAATAAAAGCAAACTGGATTCTTTAAGGTTCGAACCTCCAGGGTAGTTACAGATAATATAGTGGAGGATAGTGAATGACACACTAAGTGATAAAATTCAAAACCATTATTTGCTAATAAATAGGTAGTTAAGCATAGAAGCATTACAAAATAACCGTGCATTGCAATGGTACTCGGAGGTGCAATGATGCATTTAGGAGTGATCATACCCTAAATGAGGAGAATGGACAAAATGCTTTCTCTAAGGCCGTGGTTTTCAACCTTTACAGACTATTGTACCTCTTTGAAGAGTCTGATTTGTCTTGTGTCCCCACGTTCTACCTCACTTAAAAACTACTTGCTTACGAAATCAGGCATAAAATACAAAAATGTCACATCACAGTGTTACTTAAAAATTGCTGGCTTTCTCCTTTTTACCATATAATAATAAAATAAATCAATTGGAATCTAAATATTGTACTTACATTTTATTGTATAGACCGGTATAAATAAGTCATTGTCTGTATGAAATTTTAGTTCCTACGAACATCTCTACTGCTTTTTATGTAGCCTGTTGGAAAACCAGGCAAATATCTAGGTGAGTTGTACTCCCTGGAAGATTTCTGGTTACCTGCAGGGCTTAGCTTAATCCTGGTTGAGTTGTTTCTATACTTCTGCTACCATAATTATTTGCTTTCTCTTTGGCTATATAATATTAAACATAATGTTAATTAGCCTCTCTGTAAATGCCGTACCAATAGCTATGCATATAGCTAGTATTTTCCCAGACGTTAATGCTTTAACTCAAACATCTGCAGGAACCAGATAGAACCAAGACAGGTTTACAACATGAGCAGCGGTTATGCCCTAACGTATCGCCAGCATTTGAATTGTCTCACTTCCTTTTCTTCATATTTTATCAGGTCTTATCTGACTATTTGAAACCTCTGTTTTTTTAGCCTTGAACCAGTACTTTATCCTGCAGGAAATTAGGCAGAAGTTAAACATATGGCAAAGGGCGAGGAAAGGTGCATTTTTAGGAGATGAGAACAAATCTGTAAACGTATGTGTATTTGATTCCCCTAAACCTTCATGTTGTCTGTGCATTCCATGCCGTCGTGGGCTGTCCTAAGACACCAGCACCCTGTAGAAAGTGGTTGGCACTGCTGAAAGATTTGTGACTAATGTGCCACAGTGTTCACAGGGCCTGTGAAGCCTACAAGTACCTGCAGGTTGTAAATATTGAAGAGGGAGTAGGGGATTCCTTAGACTAACAAAGCTAGTATTATAATATCAGGAGAAAAGGATGCAGTTAAGAAAAAGGAAAACTGTAGGCTGAACTTGGAAGCTTCCTGATGGTTCGATTTATTAGGCAGTTGTATAGTCTTCATGGGAAGTGGGGGTAGCTCCGTTTCTTGGCACAATAAAGGCCAGACTGGCAGAATGCTAGTAAACCTACAGTAGGGAATACTTCTGCATTGGGTAGATGGTGGCAGACAGAAATGAAAGATCTCTTCTAGATTCTCAGTGAAGTAAGCTTTCATTTCTGGTTTACTGGTATGTTTTGGAAGGGTTAAATCGACGGCAGGGCTAATGTCTGCTCAGAAACGAGATTCAGAGCATAAATGAGCTGTTGCTGTCCTTGGTTATGAAATCAGGAGTGGAACAGAAGTTGCCCAGAGGGAGTGCTAATGAAAAATGGCAGGGCCTAAGCATCTTGTCAGAAGCAAATGAAGGAATAAAGTTTTTTCTGTCTGCCTAGAGTCATAAAGCACGAATATAAAATGCAGCTCCTGTTTGTATTTGCCTCATGAACTCCTTGCAGAGAGCAGTGCCTTGGAGGCAGCAGGGAGGAGCTGTTTAACTGTCTTAATCCAATTCCTTCCATTTGGGGCTGGGCGGAGCTCTTGGAAAGGAAATAATAGTTCATTAGTGCAAATACTGCTGTTTTCATCTGAGAGAGAGACAGTGAAATGCAGCCGTTAATGCTCTAGGAACTCTTGCACATCTAAATGCCATGTTCTTCAGTAAGGCCTCAACACTGGGTCTTCAGCCTGCTTGCAGCTTTGGAGACATCATGTTTGTTGGCCACTGAAAGCATCCTTGGCCTCTCCACATGAAGAGTTCCCTTGTTATCCACGTCTCCCACTGACAGACAGGCAGAAATTGCCAAGGTTATGGGTAGCAAAGATTCCTGTTTGGATTTTCCAAATTCAGATCAAACTAATTGGCTTTTTTTAGGGCTGAAAGCCCTCAGGGAGAATGGACAATTTTGGGTTGTTTTGTATTATGAAGCCACCATCTCCTGATGCAGTCCTCACCTTGTGGCTTTAAAAGGAAGGAACATGGCAGATGAGCAGCGAGGAAACAGGCTGAAAGGAAAAATATCTCTTGCCCATCTTTTCCTCCACCCCATGGAGTGTGCAGGAGAGTTCTGGATCTTCTGCAACATACAACTTTATCACTAGGGGGATTGTTTTAGGCTTGCCTCTCGCAAGGAAACGCAGAGCACCGCGGACAAAGAAGTCAGGAGGAGTGCTGGAAAGGCCTTTTACATCCAGGGAGCGGTAGGGTAAAGGCAGATAGACTAAAGGCCATTGAAAGCCTCCAGAGAATGCAGCAGCATCCCTGGCTCAGCACAAAAGCCAGTCGAGGATCTCCATCTATTCTTTCAAAAGAGACCACGCTGATGGACACTGATTCATCCTGGAGAAAGACAGTGAGGGGCCTCAAGACTCACCCACTCATCCATCTTCACAGTCAAGCAGCGGTGTTTCCCCTTGAGCATTCCTCAGTGGGGATCTCCCTACCCTGGCAAGTAAGCCTAGTGTCCCAGGACACTTTTTGGTGGAGATTTATTGTTTAGATATGTCCCTTGCAACTGACTCCAAGTTGAGAATCTCAGATTAGATGAAATCCTGGCTGGGGTGATTTAGTGAGAGTGGTCCTGCTTTTAGCAGGGGGTTGGACTAGATGACCTTATGAGGTCCCTTCCAGCCCTATGATTCTATGATCCTCCACTAAACTGCCTTCTGGACTTCTCAGCCAGGGCTAGATTGGGTATTCTTTGGCCTTCTCATTCAGGATGGGCCCTTTCACCTCCCAAGGCACGTTCTGACTTTCTGCCACAGAGTCCTCAGTCCAAAAAGAGCCCCCCCCCAGCAAAATAGAAAGTAATGGCAGAGCAGGAAGGTAGAGCACAAGATCCTCTCTTCAGTGGTCAGACATGGCCCAGTATGGATTGGTGTTTACTTTCCTTTCTTCAGAGAGCTGAGAGAGCTCTGCAGACCAGATTCAGAATGGGCAAAGACCTCACACACCCTCTCTAAGAGGATGCACAGTGAATTGGCTTTCCTCAGATTGAAGACATTTCCTATCCCCTTGTGATGGAGAGGAATCGGAGGTCTATTCAGAGGACCTGGTGAGCAAAAAGAGAGGAAAGATGAGATCCCAGATCCTTTAATGGAGAAACAAATCTAGTATTCACATGAGCTGAGAAACATGTTTCCTTCCTGCATGGCAATGGGAAGCTCTGGATCAGGGCGGAGGGCTGAGCAGATTTTGTACTGGTGCCCACCACCCTAGTGTCAGAGAACTTCCAGGGGAAGGAATCCAAATGCTGCATCAGTTGACCTGAAGGGTTGTTCGACTCGTACCCATCATGCCTGGCTGTGGGAATGAAAACCACAATGCTCCAAGTAAATGGGTTGGCTCTATTCGGTGTTCTGGGAGAAGGCAGCCTGAGAAAGAGAGCCTGGCATCCAGATATAAATAGTTCCTCAGGGAAGACTTCTTGATATGCTATCTCTGATCCATAGAGCACCACTCTTCTTTTGACTCCATCAATAATTATGCAAGAGCCATATCGATCTTTTGTGAGTGAGATCTCTTTACTTCGTCAATCAAAGTTGGCTTGCAGATCATCATAACCTTAGCTGGAACAATGTCTGAATGCAAAGGATTATCCAGTGAGCTCAAATATTGCACTGTTCATGCAGATAAGATGGTGCTCAGAATAGATCCGTTCTTATTGCTTGGTTAAACTATGGCATGGTTTAGGTGTTCATACAGCAGTTAAAGTACACCTAGACCACACAAGTTGATGTAGCAAATCTACAGCATGATTCATTGTGTGCTACACCCAATCTGGGGTGAAAAATCTCAAAACCATCCACATCCACCTGGATTCGATTATGCATGTTGCAGAAGTACCAAGCAAAGAGTGAAGTACTTCATGAGAGTTTAGTCTTTTAAGGCCAGTGAACTCATCCTGGGCCAAGAGAACCTATCCTCTATATAAAGAGAGTCGTAGAGTGGCTGCTGTTTGCTAAATATTGAGAATTAAGTCTCAAGCGATGTGGATTTTGAAAAGATGCACTGCATGGATATGGTGCCTAAATGCAAATATAAAAAAAGAAATAATCAAATTAATGTATTCCCCCACCAAAGTTCTTATAAAGCAGTCCCCATCAACTCTGAACTTAAATGTCTGTGGCTCTTTCCTGGCTGAAGTGTGTTTTTTTTTTTTTGTTTGTTTTTTTTTAAAGTATACCTATTGACCTGAAATGTATCTACAAGGAGCAGGATCCACAGATGCAGCCTATTCTGGGCAAGATTGGGACAAAAACAAAAAGCAGAGTGCTTCTTAGTTTTAACTGAAGCCAATGTATGCCTGGTTCAGAGCTAAAAAATTGTTAGAAAGGTTAAGACATCTAAAATCTTGAGTAATAGAAATCCATCCCAAGTGGCAATATTCTTCAAACTGAGGGGTTTGGGCAGCCTATGGGACTTGAGAACTCTGCCTCCCACTCCCATACTGCAAATGTGCTGAAGACCCAGAGTTAAGGCTTGTGGACTTCACTGTTTGAAGGAAAGAAAATTTCAGATACTTTTCGAGAGCATGGAAAAAGACGGTGAGCCTGAGGTGCTGACAGTAGACTGGAGTGGTCTTTTTTTTTTTTTAAAAAGAGGGTTTTAGCTTCCTTTCATTGTAAGCTTAGAAAAATATACACTGCTCCTCAAACTCCAGTAACACAAGTTTATTTATGAGAGATGAAGCAAGTACTACAAAGTTCCAAAGAGATAGCCGTGTTAATCCAGTTTAGCAAAACAAACAAGAAGTCTGATGGCACTTTTAAAGACTAACCAATGTATTTATTGCATACATTCGTTAGTCTTTAAAAGTGCCACCAGACTTCTTGTTTGAAGTACTACAAAGAGCGATGTCAAACCTTAAACAATCAGCGGTATGCTGTTATGGTATTAGTTAGTTAGCTCAGCGTCTGAATGACTCTTCATCTAGCTATTCAGGAGTGACTTTCAAGGATAGTTCATTTCCTTTTCCTGCCAGTATGTGGCATTCCATCACAAACCAGATGTGCTAAGCTTTGCTTTGCTGTTGCATTAAAGTATTGTCAAAGCAGCAAGTTCGTAAGCAACATGAGGTGGTACATACATCAGTCTTCAGGGCGTCTTTTGATGATCTGTAATTCCTCTTGGGTTTGTGTACAAAACTGTAATAGCCAACGTCTTTCTGTGATGGGTGGTGGTGAAAGTTATGCAAGAAACTAGCGGGGAAGCTAACGACTGCTAGGAGAGCAATAAACATGTTGTTCCAGTACAATAGAAAACAATGTTGATTGTTGGGCAGTGTTTTATGTTTGCCACAGTAGCTTGCTTCGACTATTTTGTACGTGCAAAAGCGTAAGGAGGGCAGAGTCTGAAAAGAGTTCAAAAGACAGGACGTATTATTTCATTCACTGAGGTTGGAGCTGGGCGTAGAGGAAACAGTCTGTTCTTTTCCTCACATTAAATACATTTCAGGTTTACACCCTGTCCAAGATGGCAAAGAATACTTCCCCAAGGATGTGTGTATGTGTTTAAACAGTCTATAGAATGTGTGCATAGTTATCTAAAGTATTTTCAGACAGAGTTTAAACCTTAATATGAAGTGTTGAATTGGCATCTTAAGTTCTAAAGCAATAGCTACTATATTGTGTGGGCTTTAATATTTTTAAGGAAATATAGAAATTAAAAAAAAATTATGGACTGCTCTTATGAGAGAGAGCTCCTCTTACGGATCAACTCATCTCCTGCTTCCCCGAGTCCTATACCTCTTTGTTACCAAGACATTTCATTTGTCGACCCGCAGCCATGGTTCCAAAGACTGCGAACAAGCAGAGGAGAGTAATGGTTTGTTGTTGCATTCTCATTCATGGAATATCCTTGACTAATTTGGTAGCAATTGTATGTTGTGAATAGGTGATGTGGTTTTTTGCCTATTATGCCCCGTTATGCGGAGTGCCATTCAAACACCTAGCAAGAGATAGTTCTTGCCCTGAAGAGTTCTAGCCTGAACTACAATTTAAAACTTTGCTCAACATAGCTATGGTATTCAGATGTGAAAAATCCACAGCTGTGCTGGCTAAACAGCGGTGCAGATATGTCCAGGTTGACTGAATCATTCTGCTTTGGACCTAGCCATCATCACTCAGGGATGTGGAGTTACTACACTGATGGGATGACCCCCTTCCATCACTGTAATGTGGAGGTGCACTCTGGGGTTACGGGGCTGCTCTAACCCCCCTAGTGTAAACAAGCCCTAACTCTACACTTGAAATCTAGTTAAGACAAGATGTAACACTTAGCGGTAACAGAGATGGGGTTAATGGGAGCAGAAAGCCAAGGAGCACACAATTACTTAGCTCAGGGGTCAACAACTTTTGCCGACCCCTGTGCCAGTTCCTCTTCCGTGACCCTCAGCTGGTGCTGGTGGCCGCCTAAAAATTTGGCAGCAGCCACAGCTGGGGGAGGGGCACTTCTGAGGCATTCTGCTGAAAGGAGCCGCTCGTGAAAAAAAGTCACCCGGAGTGGCTCCTCTCAGTGGCGTACGTGGGAACAGAGTCACCAGACACACACGGAAAGAAGCTGCCTGGAACAGCTCCTCTTGGGGGTCCCCGGGC